>APFE030311131.1:53313-124207 GCA_000404065.3 Pinus taeda | reverse complement strand
AAACCAATGGCTACTAAAGGAGGTAAGGCATGTTCCAGATCTAAAGAAAAATCTAATTTCAACAGGGCAGTTAGGCGGTGAAGGTTGTGTGACAGCTTTCATAGATAAAGCTTGGAAGGTCACCAAAGGAACCTTGGTAATAGCAAAAGGTGAAAAGGTTGGTACATTGTATTTATGCAATGGTATTTCTAACTCTGTTAATGATTTAACTTCCAAAGGAGTAGATGCAACATTATGGCATAATAGGCTCAAACAAATGAGTGAAAAGGGGATGAAGATTCTTCACTTAATGAATTTGTTTCTGGGTTTGAAGAATGTTGATTTGGACTTCTGTGAGAATTGCATTTATGGAAAACAGAAGAGAGTCATATTTCTCAGGGTGGGAAAGAAAAGAAGAGCGAAAAATTAGAGCTTGTGCATATAGATGTATGGGGACCTGATCAGGTCTCATCTCTCAGTGGCTCTCGTCACTATGTTACTTTTATTAATGATGCAACTAGAAAAACTTGGACTTATTGTATTAATAATAAATTTGATGTATTTGATACTTTCAAGAAATGGAAAGTTTTGGTTGAGATTGAGACAGGAAAGAAATTGAAGTGTCTTAGATCAGACAATGGAGGTGAATATTGCAGCAAAGAGTTTGATAGGTACTCTTTAGAGCATGGAATTCACAGAGAGAAGACAGTTCCAAGAACACCACAAGAAAATGGTGTGTCAGAAAGGATGAACAGGACAATCATGGAGTGTGCAAGGTGCATGAGATTGCATGCAGGATTGCCTTTACAGTTTTGGGCAGATGATGTAGATACTGCTGTTTATCTAATAAATAGAGGGACTTCAAGTTCCTTGGATGGTGGTGTTCCAGAGGAAGCATGGACAGGTAAAAGGTAAACTACTCTATTTTAAAGCCTTTTGGTTGTGAGGCCCTTGTCCATATTGATAAAGAAAATAGAACAAAGCTTGAAGCAAAGTCAAAGAAATGTACCTTTATTGGATATGGTGTTAATGATTTTGGTTATCACATATATGATTATGAAATCACAAAATCATTAGGAGCAAAGATGTAATATTAATGAAAAGGTCTTATATAAGAATCAGTTGCAGGAAAAGAAATAGGAAAAAGAAAACAGGGAATACGCAGTTCTTGATGAAATAACTGAAAAGTAAAGGTGCCTAAAAATAATAATAATCAACAACCACAACAACCACCACAAAAGAAAAAGGCACCCCAAACACCTGAAAGCGGTGTTAGAAGATCTACCAGGATAAATAGACCCCTGAACGATACTCTCCTTCATTATATTATTTATTGTTGACTGATTCCGATGAACCCGAATGTTATGAAGAAGCAATGCAGGTTGAAAGCAGGAAAAAGTGGGAGGTAGCCATGGAAGAAGAGATGGACTCCTTAATGCATTAACCAGACTTGGGATTTAGTCAGGTTGCCTGTAGGAAAAACTACATTGAAGAATAAATGGGTTTACAGGTTGAAGGAAGAAGATGGAGGAAAATAGAGGTACAAAGCTAGACTTGTGGTGAAGGGGTTTGCACAAAAGAAAGGTATTGATTTGGATGAAATATTTTCTCCTGTTGTTAAAATGACTTCAATCAGAACTATTTTAAGTCTTTTAGCAGCTGAAGATTTGCATCTTGAGCAGTTAGATGTAAAGACAACCTTTCTCCATGGGGATTTGGAGGAAGAGATATATATGTAGCAGCCACAAGGATATGAAGTGAAAGGGAAGGAGAAACTTGTGTGCAGGTTGAAGAACAACTTGTATGGCTTAAAACAGGCTCCATGGCAGTGGTATCTAAAATTTGACAAGTTTATGTCTGAACAAGGTTATACTAGATGTCACTCTGATCATTGTGTTTATCTGAAAAAGCAAAATGATGACAACTATATTATATTGTTATTGTATGTAGATGACATGCTTGTTGCAGGATCTAACATGCAGGAAATGAATGTGCTCAAAAGAAAATTGGCAAATTCATTTGCAATGAAGGATTTGGGAGATGCAAAACAACTCCTTGGTACTAGAATAACTAGAGACAGGAAAAATCGTAAATTAACATTGTCTCAGAATGAGTACATACAAAAAATGTTGAAAAGATTTAACATGAACAATGCAAAACCAGTTAGTACACCTTTTTCTAACCATTTCAAAGTTAGCAAGGAAATGTGCCCAAAGACCCAAGAAGACATGGATTATATGTCTAAAGTTCCATATGCATCAAGTTGGAAGCTTAATGTATGCAATGGTCTGCACAAGGCCTGATATTGCACATGCAGTGGGAGTTGTAAGAAGGTACATGAACAATCCAAGAAAGGAACATTGGATGGCAGTGAAATGGATTCTCAGATATTTGAAAGGTACCACAAATCAAGCATTATGATTTGGTGGTTCAAACATTTCCCTACAGGGATATGTTGATGCATATATGGCAAGTGACAGAGATAACAGGAGGAGCACTACAGGATATGTATTTACTGTTGGAGGAACAACTATTAGTTGGGTTTCAAAAATCCAAAGTGTTGTTGCACTTTTAACAACAGAAGCAGAGTATGTTGCTGCTACAGAGGCTAGTAAAGAAATGATTTGGTTACAAAGGTTTATGGGTGAATTGGGTAAGGAGAATGATAAGGGCGCGTTATACAGTGATAGCCAAAGTGCCATTCATCTTGCAAAGAACTCAGCATTTCATTCCAGGACTAAACACATACAACTCAAGTACCATTTCATACAATCGGTGTTGGAAGATGGACAGTTGAAGTTGGAATAGATACACACTAGCCAGAATCCTGCAGATATTCTAACAAAAGTTGTAACCAGGGAGAAACTGAGAACATGCTCAGTTTCAATTGATCTTCAAGGATGACGATGAAGATGAGAAACAACCAGGTCCAAAAGAGGAGTCATTGTCCAGCAATGAAGCAGTGATGGAGTTGCTACAATCATTCTCCAAGTGGGAAATTGTTGTGTGTGGAGCATGATTGTTCAGAGGTCTTTGTTTCAGCCGGATGTATACCCCAGGAAGTTTGTACACCCCTCCGCGCGGGGGGGCCGATCCCCCCTGGCTGGGGGGTCCGGGGGCCAGCGGTCCCCCGGCGGGGGCTCGGGGACAACGCCCCCGAAGCTAAAAATAGATGTAAATTTGCCTTGTAAAAGTATAGTAATTTCTAGTCAATCTGGGCCGTTCATTAGGCGGATGATCTGACAGTAGAACTTTTGTTTAGTTTAGGGTTTTTTTCCCTAGAAGGCAACCCCTCTCTTTGTATGAGGGCATTGTATTTGGGGCTGTGATAGAGGTGTATTCTGTGTGTGTGAGCGGAAAACAGAAAGGTGAGACTGCGAGAGAAAACAGAGGATATTACAACGGATTTGCTGTAGGTTGTGTCTCTTCATTTTTCTGGATAATAGAAAGGAAGGACTGGCTGTTCGGGGTGGACGTAGCCCAAACTGGGTGAACCACATATATCTATGTCTCTCTTGTTTTATGCGTTTTCTGTGTTTATATTTCTACAATATTTTATGTGTTCCATTTCTCCGTAATATATATAATATTCTAACAAAACATGCCTCAAATGGAAATGTTTGAGTTGAAGAGTGTTGGGCCCAGTTGTAAGCATGTTGAATATAGTGCAAATTTTCATCCCACAACTTAGGATGCTTGTTGCAATACCCATGAAGAAGATGTATCATTTTCCTGTTCACCACCTCTGTTTGGCCATTTGTGTTGGAAACCTAATCCTCTAAGGGTTGGTGTGGAAGTTGAATAGTCTAAGGAAGTCCAAGAGACCTTGGAATACGAAACCAAATGTCATATGAATGTACTATAAATGTACATCATTTGTTAATAATAGATATACTCTCATGCTTATCTTTCATATTCTGCCTTTTTCATGTATGTGTTTAACATGGTATCAGAGTGGGCGTACTCCTTCCCTGCTCATATTTGAGGCACTTGTTTTATGGCCTTTCTATGCAAGTCATTTCTGCATTTCATGAATGTTTTCTCAGCTAAATTATAGCTGCAACCTCTACCATTGTTCCATTCATTGCAACTTATCGAATATGATTAATTCGTTCATTACATTCTAATGCCTAGTCTCATTTACTACATTGTAAAACCTATCCTTCGCTCTCCATAATATTCGAGAATTTTGAGACAAAACCGTGAAGCCTTTTATATTCAACCATTGAATACCAGCAACACAATTTTCTGTGCCTGTTGGAGAAGAAGAAAAAGTTGCACGATAAGAAGAAACATCAAATCTTGGAAGCAAAAGAACGCTAGATACCGCCATGATATAATGGAATGCCAATCCCGACTAAGAATGAATCACTGCAGCCATGACCATGAGAAATGGTGACAACACTCCTCCTAGCACTAGAAGAAGAAGAATTTTGACATCTTCACTTTGAGGTAAAAAATGATATTCAACATTGCACAAAAGGAATGAAGGGAACGAACTAGATAAAGGAATTGGGAGAAATAAAAGGAATGGTAAGGGTTCGGAGTAATTTCACTATAATTCCCCCATAGCTACATAGGTCAATTATATAAATACTGAAGGGACTGAAAAGGTCAAACAAACTGTTGAAATCTAGCTGACAGGGCCAAGACTTTGTAATTTCGATTTTACTGAATATCACATTCAATTAATATTAATGATTAATATTGAGCTTAAGCATATTTATTAAAATATGAATTAAGAACATGGGTATTATTTGGCAAGTGGTAAGTGGTATCTCACCTTCCCTAACGGTTGGAAATGGCATTCCTAAATTTCACGCGATTAACCTTTGTGGGCAATATGTAGCACAAGAAAACCACTTTTCTCATGTGCTCTCCACGAGATATCGGTCGTGCAAGATTTCACGACAGTCGTTCAATTGGATGGGTCTCGTCAATGGTGGAGATCGTTCAAGTTAGTTGGTGAGTGGACGAAGTGATATCCGTTGGATCTGGAGAAGTGAGATCAATGGTGTGGATTAAAGCACTTCATAAAAAGAGAAGTCAATAAGGGGCTGACAATGATTGGTCAGACAAGTGGGACCCTCAAGGAAAAATAAAATGATGTCTCCATATATAACATGTTGTCTCCATATATAACTATGTCTCCCCATATATAACATTGGTATATACAATGATGTTTAGCTTCGACATCTACTCCATATGGTGCAACATCTACTCCAGAATTTGGGAGCAGCACAACATTTGGAAGCACTCCATCTCCTTTTGGTTAGGGTTCAGCTTTTGGAGCTCAGTCAACAACTCCAACATTTGGTAGCCCAGGATTTGGACAAACTACCTTTGGTGGACAACGCAGAGGTATTAGAGTGGCACTATATACAAGTACAAATGAGGCAAAGTCAAGTTGTACACAGAAGATCAATGACGTAGAAAGAATTAAACATCAAAGAACGGGAACCGTTGGATCAGCTAGATCAACAAACATGATTGATAGAATAGGATTGATGAAGATCTTATCGTGCAAAATATAGTCAAGAAGTGAAGGGATCAGATTAAGCCACGTGACAACAAAATAATGGAGCAGTCTACGAAGGTGGTAAGTAGTATCTCATGCAGTCCAAAATGGTAAATGGTATTTTACGAATTCACATGATTAACATGAGAAGTTGACACGTAGAACACCCAAAACAACTTTTCTCATGTGCTTTCATAGTATTAACTATCGTTCTTGTTATCGCGTGATATGGCACGATCACCATTGGATTGAGGTAGGAGAAATAAATGGTGGAGATTGGCCAGGCTAGTTGGCGTGAGTTATTGCGCGATAACCATCAGATTGAGGAATGAGATCGAAGACAAAGATTTAATGTGCTACTTAAGGATAGTATCTATATATGTGCAAAGGTTTGTGGAATGGAAGAAAGGTACGGTTTAAGTGTGGTTTACGAAATATTTCTATTATATGGGAATTATAATAGAAATAAGCAGGATTAATGTATTATGGTTTAAGTTGAGTTTTAACCAAAGTCTAAAATCCATCGTGTGGATAATATGCGTAGGTAATAAGAATTAACCAAAGATTATGAAGGATTTATAAGGTTCTGCTCAAAATTTTATAAAGGTCCAGACTTTGGATAGTTAAATCAAACATTTCTGCATAGATTTTATTAAAGGAGCATTAAAACTTGACTTGTGAAGACCGTGTGTACTCTCGCAAAAGATTTGTGCGTTGATGAATTCTTATGCAGTGAGTACATGTTGTTGGACATAGATACTCTTTCAGTCAGATATAGCTTTGATGAGCCAACGAGATTGGGTGCCATAACTCAGTCTATTATAGATGCTATTACTCAGATTGTTAATACCGGATTTGGTGTGTGTCAGATCTATGCGTACTTAGTTATAAATATGATTGCAACTGTGATTCTTGAATGAAAATATGTTTTGTAAGAAGACTCTCGAACTATCAGACAAATCTCATTTGCAAAGAAAGTAGAAGATTGGCTCTTCTTTTTCACAGTGTGAGTAATTTAAGAAGTAAGTGAATTGAAGCATCATTTGCTGCATTGAAATTAGTATTGGGTTGTCTACTATGGTGACTTGGTGATATTGGTACCTTTCTACTCATCTAACAGTTGCAGCTATTTATCATTTTATAGGTCAATATGTGGTTGAAGATAACATCATTTATTTGATTATATTGGTTTGAAATGGATCAAATGGATGATGTTTTGAAAACACTAAATAATTTAATACATTCCATTGTTGATGAGATGGTTAAAATCAACAAAACCTCTCTTTCCAATATTAAAATTTGTCTTCAAAATGTACAGGAGAATATTGAGTTTTTACAACTTGAGACAAAACTACAATAAGAAGAGCTACAACATCATAAGCACCATTCTATTCAAAACGTTGAGATAAACTCCCATTAGCAGCAAGTCAATATTGTTGAAGTTCATTTAGATTTAGTACCCAATGAAGCAGTAGTTGTACATGTAGATCCTGAAATTTAGTTTGCACTTCCCAAGTCAGTCATCAGGCCTTGGGAAGAGCTTGTCAAAAATAAGCACATAACAGGTCTTGGATATGATAAAGAGGCTTCCTTTCATATTCTAGATTACTCCAAGCCCATTCACTTTCAGTGTTTTGGATTCCTTCATGACAGTTCACCTCTAGCTATTCCAAATTCTGCTCTTCTTTGATAACAACAACAACAAATTGTGAAATTCCAACACTATGACTGAGTTGGCCATATGAAAGATCACTTTTTTGATCTTCATCCATGTAAGAAGTGTCATAAACCAGTCATTCTTCAAATAGATTCTTTAGAAGCAAACCTCCTGCAAGAAAAAAGATACATCTTGGATGGATAGCGTCCTAGCAATGGGCATCAACATCGAAGAAGATATCTCAGTCATATGTCAGAACTTGTTCTAGAGTATTGACCAATCTTATAGTTGAATTTTCTCCCTCATCTCACCTTGTATCTGACAAGGGTGGAAATGGTGGTCATCTACAAGCTTTAAATCCATATCAAGCAAGCTTGAGCCATAACCTGCCATACCAGATCTAGAGTTGTAGCTAGAGACAAATATGCCCCTGAGCATGCCTTCAGTTAGTGATACCTCTTCAAAGAATTGGAGACACTTCCTATAGTAGAAGACTTCAGCTTCTTGTCATTTTTGGAAGAGTTCCAGGAATTGCATTAAGCATTCCAGAGTTGTTGGTCATCCTTAAACCATCACAAGTTGAGAGCTCCATTTTCAATTTGAGGTTCTCCCTTTTCTTGTAGGGTGAGAACTCCGTTTCATGGTTGAAGGTTTCCCTATTGAAAACATCAGGAACACTTCATTTAGAAGAAGACCTGAGCTCATGCTAGACTTGGAAGAGTTCTGGGAACTGCATTAAGCTTTCTAGTTTTGGTGGTCATCCTTAAACCACCTCCTATATACCAACATTTCAGACAACACATTTAGCCTAGTGCCGCCATGCATTTTTACATGTTTTGTATTAGAACTCTCTTCTTGGACTCATACAAAACCCTTCGGATTAAATGGGGGAATGTTGGATAGTTAATCCTCTAAGGGTTGGTGTGGAAACTAGATACTCTAAGGAAGTCCAAGAGACCTTGGAATATGAAACAAAAGGTCATATGAATGTACTATAAATGTATACCATTTGTTAATAATAGATATACTCTCATACTTATCTTTCATATTCTACCTTCGCCATGTATGTGTTTAACAATTTGTTTCCAGATGAAATGTTGTTCTCTTTCTCAATTTGGTGTCTGTGAATCCCCATAAGCTTGACCAAAAATTCCCAACAAAGAGAGAATCTTGATCACTAACAATGGATGTGAGCAATCCAAAATGAACCCATACATTCTAAAATAATAACAAAGTATTATGTTTGGTCATAACTTGCTTTCTACACGGTATCAAAATACACATTTTTCTGAACCTATCCACAACTACAGACAAATACTCATGACCTCTTTTTGGAAACAAAATACCTCCTACAAAATCCATAGAAACACTCTCCCAGAGTCGTGAAGGAAATGAAAGTGGTGTGTACAATCCTAACTTCTTATTGTTAGGTTTACTGACTGCACATAATGAACATCCTTTAATAAATCATGACACACTTTCAAGCATATGAGGCCAATAACAATACGATTTTAGATGTGCCACCATGTTACTTACATTTAAATGAATAGCAGTAAGAGAAGTGTATGCCTCTCTTATAATGTTGACTCTTTCTCCCTATGGAATACAAAGCTTGATAATATGGTACAAAATGTTATCATGCAAATGATAATCCAATTCCTCTACCTGGTTACCTTGAATCAAGCTTGCGTAAACATCCTAAAATTCATTTTCTAATGCATATTGCTCCATATAACTTTCATGCAAAATATAATTATGCTTGAGTAAAGTAGTTGTACTAACAATAGGCCTAGAAAGAATATCAAAAAATTTAATGTAGATACATTTCTTATACCTGATTACCAAGTGGAATTGTTTAAGAAAACAAATCCATCGGAAGTGACTTGATTTCTGCAACTTTGATTGAGATTGCAAGTATTGCAATGGTTGATGATCAATGTGAATGATTGTTTCCTTACCCATCAAGTAGTGTTTCCACTTTTTCACACTTTGCACCAATGCATAGAATTCCTTGTCATATATAGGATAGTTGATCGTTTCACCATTGAAAATTTCTGAATAAAAATAGATAGCCTTATTATGTTGCATGAGAACTGCACCCATGACATAGTCATTAACATCAGTCTAAATCTCAAACGACTATCTCAAGTCAAGAATTGCAAATATCGGAGTTGAACATATCCTTTCCTTCAATGCATCAAATGCCTTTTGTTGCTTACCTCCCCATTGAAAAAAAAATTTCACACTTGTCAATGCATGCAAAGGAGTTGCTATAGAAGAAAGGTTAGCAATGAATTTCCTTGAATATTGGGTTTCTCCCAAGAAGTTTCTTACCTAAGTAACTATCTTGGGACTCTACCAATTCAAAATGACATCAACATTAGAGGAATCTATTTTCAAGTCAAGTACTCCAACAATATAACCCAAGTAAACTAAAAGAAGTTTTTCCAAACTCACACTTTGACAACTTTAAATACAGTTGTTCTTTCTTTAAGAAATCAAGTACTTTTCTCACATGCTTGACATTTTTGTCATGAGATTTACTAAAAATTAAGATGTCATCGAAGTAGAATATAACAAAATCATCAAGAAATGGCCTCAACACATCATTCATCACACACATGAATGTAGCAGGAGCATTACATAAACCAAAAGGCATAACTAGCCATTCAAACAAACCTTGTTTTGTTTTGAATGATTTATTCCAAATGTCTCCTTCAACAATCTAATTTGATGGTAGCCACTCCTTAAGTCCAACCTAGTAAAATAGTTTTCATATTTCAATAAATCATGTATTCTAGGTAGTGGGTAATAGTTTTTTATAGTAATTTTTTTCGATGCATGGAAATCCAGACACATTCACCATGTTCTATCCTTCTTTGGCACAAAGACAATAGGTGAACCACATAGAGAGGAAAATGACCTGATGATCCCTTTACCCAACAACTCTTGAATATGGCTTTTAATTTCTGCACTTTCCATCACTAACATCCTATACATGCCAATGTTAGGAAGAGGAAAATCTTGCTTCAACTATATCTCATGTTGGATTCCTCTCTTGGGAGGAAATCATTTTGGTTTCTGAAACATCATATCATATTCGTTAATTACATCAACCAATTCAGATTTCAAATTTGAATCACAACCTTCAAAAGCTTCATTATAACCATCATTCTTGGGTTTGATCATTAGAAGCACAAACTTCTTTCTTGAATTCACTAGTCTTTTCATCTTCATCACATTAACAAGTGAAAGATTTAGTTTATTGCTACGAGCTCTCACAATATATTCCACTCCATCTTTGAATGAATGGTATTTATTTTCATGTCTATGGAGGTTATATTTTCTGTCATAGAGGTATGGGCTACCCAAAAGTATACCACATATGTCTAATGGAAAAACATCAAGCTCCACTTCATCTATGAAATTCGTAGTATTGGCGAATTTCAGTTTACACTTTCTAGTAACCTGCTATTGTGAACTGTCACACACCCATCCAAGTGGATATTGTTTATGATGTGGAATGGTTTCTAGGTTTGAACTTTTCATAATATTTCTAGAGATAAGATTGGATTCAAAGCCACTGTCGAAAAGTGTATCAATTTTTCTATGTTTTGAGATCACCCTTATGTGAAAATGTTCAATCCTATTCTTTTTATTTGGAGTTTCATTTTGTGAATTTGAAGTACTAGTGCTAGTGATGGATACTTTTCCTTTCATACCGATGGCTGTAATTTTAGTTTCATCACCCAAATCAGATCCCAAATCTTGTTGAGTGGTTGGAGTTTCCTTTTGTTTTCCCTTGTTGTTGAATTTCTTTGGTTTCATTTCGGGATGAAGCTTCCAACAATTAGTTTCATTGTGGCCCTCTTCGGAATAATGTTTTCATGTTAATTTCTCTCCTTCCTTCTTGATAGATGCATTTTTCTTTCCCTTCCCTTTGAAACCCTTTTCTTTCCTTTACCCTTAAATGGATTTTTACTACCTTGTTTTGGAGTATTTTTCCTTGTTTCCTCAAGATGAGTGGCTTGGACACACACATAATCTAGATTATTGGGATTAAACATTAAGATAGTATGCCTAAGGTAACTTTGTAAGCCCCCTATGTACTTCAGCAACATGTCTTACATTTGAAAATATACACCTAACATTAGAGACTTTTTTCTGAATTCTTGGGTGTAATCTTGCACAATTTGACCTTTAAGCTGTCTAAAGTTCTGCCAATTGATGATTGATTTCTGCATATAAGCTAGACAGTAGAATTGTCTTTTATTTTCAAAAATTAAATCAGACAAATAAATTGAGATCTTACCATGTTTTTAATTTCCTCTTGTGTGTTTCATTCCCACCATACTAGTGTTGCACCCTCCATTCTCAAGGAAGCTAACTAAATCTTTAGGTCATCCTCTTGGAGGCTTTGAATTTTGCAATAGACCTCCATCTAATTAATCCAATTATCACACTTCTATTCATTCACTTCAACACTATACATGGGAAAATCAAATTTAAAATCAAGTTTTAGTAAGGGTGATTTACCAGTTCCTTTTGAGGTATGTTGATGAGTATGAGTAAGGGTTGTGTTAGTGGAAGAGGGCGAAGATGTATGTGAAGAAGGAGATGAAGAATATGGTGGATAGGGTGGAGTATTACCTCCATTTCCATTACCTACTCCTGAAAAACCTTCTCCTTTGGGAGGTTTCGAGCTTTCACCATGCAGCCTAGTATTCATCTCTTCATAGAGGAACTTTACCATCTCTATCATATCAAAGAAATCCTTCTTGGAGACCTTCTCATATTTTGTCATTATAGGCTCTCCTTCTCCAAATATATTCATTGGAATCTCAACTACAACATGAGGATGAACTCATGTTGGAGATTGTGGAAACCTTTCCCTCCTTCCCCTTGACCCAACTTCAGGGCTTCCAACTAGCTTGCCTTCTCCTCTTTTGAGTTTTAACCTTGTAAGTATGATATAAACTTGAAAACAGTTAAATCCTTCTTGCATAAAGAAAACATAGTTCTTTGATACCAAACCAATATGATTAATAGTATCACTTTTGTTTTTCTAAGATCCTCCTCATATTATAAACAAATAAAATTCATGTGCTTAAGGATTCATGAGTTTATTGTAAGTGAAAATGAGTTTTTTTATGTTAATTTATGAGCAATTTTAACATAAATAAGAAACTAAAAAGTAGCATATAATTGTATATAACATCACAAAAAACACATCAGAATATGAACTTGAGAAAGGAGTTTACCTCTCCTGGGCTACTTCTTCTTGGTCCAACTTCCAATGGCTTGAGCTTCTCTATTATGCTCAAATGTGTAAAAATATGTGATTACGATGCTCAAGTGCTTTTGAAACATACTCCAATGAGTCCATAATGTCCAAAAATGGCTACCTAGTGCCTTTTTACCCCCAATTTGGTTGAAAACTGGAGAACTTATTGTTATAGCTCCAAATCTCACCATTATGGTTTGTGATGCTACACCCATGGCCTAGGGCAACCCCTCCTTCCAGACCTCGTCCAAAATCTAAAAAACAGTGTTTTATTCCCTGTACGCGACATTGCCATGAGTTAAACGCGTGTATACGCGGGTTCATACATACCCAACCCACATATATGTATTAAAACACTTAAAAAAATATAAAACTCCTTATTTTCGGGCGGAGATCGCGGGTTTTACCTGCTGATCACCTGTTAGTGCCCGTGGCCTCAACTGTCCCCACCAATTCCTAACTAAAAAACTACTTTGGAATTGGTATAAAATGACACCTAAGGGAAGGCCTAAAGGAGGAGAGAGTATAGAGAAAGGTTATTATACCGAGATTTCCCCCTGATCAGGTCTGAAGACCCTTGTGCCTTCTGCACTTCCCCCATCTTGTACAGGAAACCCTTGTTTCCTTGTGATTTGATGTTCATCCCTTAGTCATGACATCTTGGAGTGAGTATTGGAAGGTGACCTACTAGAGGCTTGAGGCAGGGCGGATCCAGAAGGAGGCTGAGCTTTGAGCCTGCAGAAGTGGTTCAGGTGATATTGCTCTTATTTGTACTATTCTACTTGTCTAATAAAGAAACACATCTTGTTCCCGATATGCTTCTTTCTTTATGTTAATGATGTTCATATTTGAATTTCATGTATGAATGGATGTCTAAAAGTTGATAACTAACTCCTGTCTTATATAACATAAAGATGATTTTTACGTGAATCTTTGTCCATATACTGCTGTATTCCTTGGAATTGTTGTTTTTGCAGGGCAAAGGAGTGGAAGGGATGTGAAGAAGGGTTTGCACCCTTGAGGAACTACCCAAACGTAGGACCTGAGGTATGTCCTTCTCACCTTAGAAATAGCTTTTTCTAGCATAATGGCTGTGTGTGTGCATGTTTCTTGATTTAGACAACTTTCAGTCTGCTAGGGTTCCACCCAAGAGCCTTAGGGGATAAAATCCCGCAACAATTGGGGTTTGAAATATTCCTTATCCATTGGATGCCTCTAGAAGTTTTTCAAACCTATCTACTCCTTTGAGCTCGTATTTGGATGAGGAATGAAGTTAATGAACACCAATCCCTTATCCCTTCCTCCATGGAACTAAATTCTAAGCTTGGGAGGGCATTCATGATCACCATTTATGGCATAACTTCCTTCACTTACCTATAAAAAGACCACTCATCTAAGTGATCAAGGGGCTGGAAATTATTGAATTATAGGGAGATGCTATTAGTATGAGACTTGAGTTGATTTCAAGTATTGTAATGATGTCAAAATGTCTTGCTTGTTATGAGGAGAGGATGGGATTTAACTTGAGGAGTGATGCTGAATTGAGCAATGGGTTGTAACTATTCCTTTTACTAATAAAGTGTTCAAAGCTTTTTCCATATAATTGTGTTATTCATTTATTCTTTCATATGTATATCATGTACGTGATTCCATGCTATGTTTAATTAATAGAACATTATCATATGCTTTGATTGGTTGTTGTCTTTTGTTTGTGTGTAGGCACTCTTCAAGTGGATTAAGTATGGAGAGGAGCAATAGAATCGGTCAAGGGAGATAAGGAACAAGTGAAGGCTACAGGTAGGCTTGTTTTCCTCTTATTTAATCTATTGATCATACGAAAAGTAGAGAACTCTTTAAACTATTGTTGTAGACTTAGCTACTAGTCTAGGGGTTTAAGCATTTATCTGTAGACACTAAAACGTCCCCAAAAAACATAGGGGGTGCCTTTGATGAGTGCAAAAGTAATCTTTTCCTGATTGGAAAAGTCATGAACTAGAAAATATCCTTCTAATGTATTTAACCATCTATCTATGACATCTGCATATATCTAGCCTTCAAATATGGGAATGTCAAATTTGACTTGTACCTTAAAGAGAGTGGCACCTCAAAAATGGTTGTTGGATGAAGATGTGTGAAATGTGGGTAGTTGCTGAAGGATTTGGGTAAAGTTATCCATCATTTCATTCCTCTATCACTCGAGGGCTTCCTTGGGAAATATTTTAAAAGGATCTCTTTCTCCCTCTTATTTCTTTACTTTTTCCATTGGAGGACATGGGGTTTGCGAGGCTGGTCTTGCAAAGGTTGAACCAGTTTGATTCCTAACACCTTATACCTTGACCTCATTGGGGACATGCAAAGAAAAAAGAAAGAAAGAGAAGGTCATTCCAATACTATTGATGTAGACTTATGCAGTAATGCAATCAAATACACAGATAAACATAAACATAGATATCCAACAAAAATAAATCTTCATTTCATTATTATCAAGGAACTAAAAGTTGCTTACAAGAAGAATGGAAATAAACTAGCTCGGGTGATGGTAGCTTATCTCTAATAAGATCTGTCACAACTACATTCCTCTGAACTATGTTACAATGATGCTCAAGGGCCTTTTTAGTATTAAACAACAAAGGAAAACCCTAAATAACCAAAACCTTAACCCTATGATATAGAACACCTAGAGTTTGTGTGCCTCGTTGGGGTTAGTTGGTAAACCAACTTCTCGGGGTCGTAACTTGGTCATACGATATACATTTGGCATGTATGATACCTCATTGGAAATATCTCTCTCAGTGCTACAAGATTTGTGGAAGAAACCTACCTATTCTTAGGAGCTTGTTGTGGGCCTCAAAAAAACATTGTTTAGGGGCTCAAAACAACTCTAGAAGTTCAGGGCCTAAAATACTGCTAAAAATAGTAAATGCTGCTATAATCAAGGAAACATATGAAAATAACTGGAGGTATAGGTGGAATAGGTGGGTGGACACCAATATCCACCTAGATTAGTATTCCCCCCTTAGGAAGCAATGGTCCCCATTGTGTGTAGAGCCTCCATGAGGTGAGAAAATTTATGTTGAACCTGGTCCCTGGTGAACCACTTGCACCGGTGAAGGAGTTGGCCTACTTTGACAACTCAATATAGTTGGATCCTCTACTGGCAAGAGTTCTTGATATATGTGTCCATGATCCTGTCATTTGAGGCCTATTTGATGCAGCTTGGCTTGAGCTCTATTAGTGTCAGTTTCTTAACAACGTTGGATGTGTCCAACAATGGGGGAAAGTATGGTCACACTTGGTCCACATTAAATAATGGGTGTAGGCCGAGGAATGGTGGAATGTTGAGCTCAAAGAAATTGTACGATATATCCTTAATGATGGTGTACGACCCATATCGGAGTAGGTGAAGCTTGTGGTGGGGCTTAGTGAGGCGATTGTTTTGCAAATGTAACCAAAATTTTCGCCCACCTAGAACTTGTGTGGTACCCAATGTTGATCATGACGTTGCTTGTACTTAGAATTGGATCTATCAAATATGTCATGGACCTGCTAACATATGTGTTAAATTCACTCAATGAAGCTTTTATCCATATCATCTTCAGACTGTACAGGAGCCGAATCTTCCTGATTAGCTACAAATGGTATGGCTACATCTATGTGACATAGTGGACGGAATCCTAATCCCACCTGAAAGGGGTTGTGGCCAGTTGAGTTATGGAGAGTTCTATTGTAGCTATGATGGATACAGCGGAGGCTTTCATTCCATGTGTGTGGATGCTTTGAGTTGTACATGGACAAAATGTGCATGATCATCATGTTGATGACCTCTATTTGGCCATCAGTTTGGGGGGTGGAAAGTCGTGGACTTAGTGAGCTTGGTATCAAACATTGACTAGAGGTTTGACCAAAATGTACTTAGGAACTTGCTATCCCAATCTGAGATAATAGACTATGGGATTCCAAAATGTACCCACACTCATTCAAAGAAGAGCTTAGTAGTGGCTTTTGTTGTGATAATCTTCTTGTAGGCCGCTAGAATGTCCATCTTATATAATCTATTGATGACTATGAAAACATAGTCATTTCCATGCTCAGTAGAAGGAAGGCCCAACATGTAATCCATGGAGATGGATTCCTTAGGCTAAATAGGAGTAAGAAGAGTATATATAGGCCTTCATTCTTGATTTTTAGTTTGGAAATGGCGCGAACAAAGTAGGATCTTATATACTTCCCAACATCCCATGGAAGATTCGGCCAATAGAAATACTTTTGTAACACTGCCACTTTTTCTCTACTCCTAAATGTCAAGTGACCCAATTGTAGTGCACCTCCAAAATAATCTTTGAATGATCACTTGAAGGAACACATAGGTGTCCTAGGTGGCATAAAAAATCACCCTAGAGGTTAAAATACGAAACTTTATTGCCTTCCAGGAGAATCTGGTATGTGTTGTCGAATTTTGGATCGCTCTTGGTGTTAGGTTCCTATACCAATAGGTGTCATATATCATGATTGACTTGGTTTGGTTCTGAAATATGTAAATACCTTTGCTTGTTGCAAATGTTTTCCATATTTGTAAAAAATAAAAATAAAAATTAAAAAATGTAAAGAGAGTATGCCCTAAGAGAAAAATCAAAGGGTAAAAAGAATGAAAAAGGTCAGAAAAAGTGAAAGAAAATGAACCCCAAGAAAAAATGAAAAGACCATAAAAGTGTGCAAGTCCAAAAGCCACTACTCTACCTTTGTGTAATAAAGGTTGTGTGCAAATTCTTACTTAGGTCACAATCCATGGTAACCAAATAGTTTAATCTTGGTGAATCCATGTTTCAATTTCATGTTTATAGAGATAGAGAATAAAATCTGACCAAACTATTTAATCTTGGCAGATAAGTAGATAGGTAGAGTGAATAAAAGGAGCTCAATAGTTTAATTTGAGCCCTTGGATGTAATAAGTGTAGATTTAGATAGATTTTTATATGTAAAAGAAAAGAAAAGTTTGATAAGGGTTTGTCAGTTTAAGTGCACCCTAATAAAGGAGTAAAAATGCCAGGTTAAGTAGGTAGGGTAAGTAGATGATTGGTTGTAGAAAAAATGTGTGGTGAATGGTTAAGTTTAAATTCTTAAATCTTTTGCTTTCATCACTTGGACAAAACATAACTCACATTGAAGACAACACATCAAGGAACCAAAGTCAAATTAATTCACTTCCTTACTACATTTTTTCCCTAATTTTTACCAATTTCCTCTAAATACTAAAGGCACCTACAACAAGTTAGAGTGGCTTAGAGAATTTCTCTGACTTTTGGAGGGATCAGACCCTTAACCCAATAATTTGAAATACCTAAAGTACTTAAATCCCCTTCATCAATATTACTCGTTCATAAAGTCATTCATTCCCTTTATAAATCTTTTCCTAAGTAAAATCATGTTTTACGTAGGGAAATTAAAACATTTTATCTCAAATCCATCATATTCTACTAACCTAAGTCATGAATGTTGTATGATGAAATGCTTTTAGATACATTTTAACTTAGCACATATTCATATCCTACTAAGTCATATTAACCATTAACTTGTATTATTATTTAACTCCCGAAAAATCACCCATTACCCATATTATTATTAAAATCCCAATAAATATATATCCCACCCTACGGTTGTGAAATAACCTTAATAACTTTGATAAATGGGATTAATTAGTCAACCAATGACTAATTTAGAACCCCGCCCCTGCCATGACAATAAAGGATTAATTAAATCATCTAGATTAATTAATAAATTTTGACCAATCACATCACCCCCTATGTAATTAAAGCCTTTTATTAACATCGGTCCCCCTCCATTAAACATCAGTCACTTCCCATCCCCAAACACTGTCTGATCAGATCTATCAGATTCGGCGGCTATCGCTCATATCGTGCAGGCCCTTTGGTCGGACGCTAAACGCGTGATATGAGTAGTTTTCCAAAAATCTCCAATGCTACGTGTCAATTGATAAGTGGAATCGCACAACCCTCCCTCAATACCACCTACCTTCCATAAGTGGTGCGATGAAACTCGCTTACCGCCTCCCATAAACGACAAAATGTCACATCGTCAAGTTGACGCCAACTATCCTCGTCACTAACCCACCAAAATATTGACTTTGCATAAAAAATAAGTGTAATCTATTCTTCATCCTTTATCCAGAACAATTCCATGCATGGACGCAGTATGTCCAAAATCAATCAGCTCGTCCCCCAACTATCAAATACCTTGGACGATGTCGTTCAATGCCACTCCAGTCCACTGTGTGCACCCTGCGAACGTGAACATCATAGCCAGTTGCCCAGGAACATGTATTTACCAGATTTTTTCCCAGCAACCCTGTTGTATACTGAAATTCCTTTGGAATTGCTTAAAAACCCAAAAAATTTAGTATAATTGAGTTACTAAGCTTAGTCCAGAACTTCTCAGGCACCTTTGTTTTAAACAATTTCTTGAAAACCCCAGTTTCATCCTTGAATACACAAGAACCAGGGATGGAAACCCCTCTGGCCATAAACGTTGCTCCAATCACTACTCCTCACAGGGATTTGGACTACTTTCCATTGGCCGATAAATATTTCCAAATTAAAGACCTTACATTTGATGACTCCCCCCTAAAGCTACATTGCAAATACTGGGACATTTATCTAAATAATGTCGATAAAATTGGTCTTTGGGAATAAAACCTCCCTAAATACCAATTTCCCACGGTCCATATCTTTCCAGATATTGTCCACCAATGCGATGCAAATTACAACACCAATCTGAGAGCTATAATGTCTCCCGATCAACAAATCCTTTTCACCATTACAGCAGAATCTATCAATGAAATGTTTCAGTTGCAACCTGGTTAGGACCTTACCCCTCTGTCTATTTCTGATTTACTTCACAACTCTTCAAAACTATCCAACTCTGAGATCAGCATAGTTTGCTAAACTTTCATGATGGAGGAATACATTTCAAATAACCCTCCACCTTACTTGACAGGTGCTTTTACTTGTCTGGGTAGGGACATTGTTATCACGATTGCCTGCATCATGGGTTTTACCACTAGTGAGTATGTTGATGAATTGACCTTAGCCTTCATGACTATTTATACTATTGGTCAACCTCCTGCAACCAGATATAACTTTTCCACCTTCATTGTAGACAAAATCCATGACCAATTCATGAGGCTAGAGAATGAGAGAGTGTTCAAGTATTCTATAGCCCTGTACCACCTCTTCCTTTACTACCAAAATGACAAATTCCCATTCTCTATTCATAAGCTTGATACCAAAGGCGATCCTAGGTCAATCATTTTTTGGATCTCTATTTTCCATTGCTCATACTCTTCTCCCTATTCATACATAGATTCCATTGATCAATTTGTCCATCCTATAACTACCATGCTGACACGATATTCTTCCCCTAGAATTAGTGATGACATCAATAAAATCGTTCAATTGTCAAAGTAGTAAAAGATAGGTGACTGGTACATTAGAATCACACTGAGATCAGAGTCTATAGATGTGAGCTACCTCTATTTAAATTGCCTAAATATGTCTCCATGATATTATTTTCCCTAGAGTACTACAGGAAAATGATCAACTCAGATCAAATTCATTTTATGAAGGCAAAGAAGAAAGCCCAACTTAGGATTTAAGACCACTTAGGCTCCTTTGCATGTAATAATAGGAAAGTTGGGCAAGAAGCAGAAGAGATTTTAGAGAGGATGAAACTAAAGAAAATATTTGGTTGGATCTATGATCCTCACAGTTTCATCTATGATAGAAGAATAAAACACAAGTTGTCACCTTAATACATCCATCACAAAATTCCTGAAATAGAACAATATGGCAATTTAAACGAATGGAGGGAAGGGACATTGGTAGACCAAGATAGTGATAAGGTTTAAGTTGATAATGCGATGAAAGATTTGGAAAAGAAACTTGACTTGGAATCCTTTGAACAGGTGCCTACAGAGTCTATCCAAAGGCCAATACCAGAACATAGTTCTCCCACACAGAGCCTTCACAGAGGCAAACTCAGGAAACAAATGCCCCTACATCAGAACAAACAGAAACATCAAAACAAACACAAGCATCAGGACAGCTAGAGGTATTAGAACATCCTGAAATATATGAATAATTAGCTCCACCTCAGCCACATCCAGCTTAAACAAATATGGGAAATCCTCCAGTGTTACGGACTCCTCTAAATGAGGAAAAAAATTCGGAAAGAGACAAGGAAGTAGCTACCCCTTCTAGCAGACCCCCAAATCAACCCTTTGCTAAGAGGCAAAGGTTGAATCCTTATTCAGAGGAAGAATTCATTGAAGAGATTATAGAGAGCATGAGGAAGGAGGGGACAAATAGTTTACAAACATTCCCAACAAATGGGACACCCTTAAGCTCATATAGGCAAGTACTAGAAATACAACGCAACGTACAAGTTTCATACTTTAGGTCTTCTTCTGAGAATATTATAGATATAAAGGGGAAGTTTAAGGAGATCAAGGCAAAGAATGAGTAGCTTAAGGCACAAGCATATGATCAATACTTAAAGATGGCCCCTACCAACCAGACCAGACTGATGTCAACCTTCGACATCAGAAAAGGTAAAATGCAGATGAGTTTTTTGAAGCCCATAGTGCAGCAGAAAAAATCCTTGGCATATTAACTCAAAACTAATTTTGAGGTTTTGGCTAAAGACATCCACCCTATCAACTAGATTGAAATACACAAGAAAATGGGTGAGATGGGTTATTCAACATTGACCAGCAAAGCAATGATGGCTCATAGATTGCGAAATTCATTGAGCAACACTACAACCCAATTGTAGCTGGAGAAAGCCTCCTCATAGGCAAAGGATAATAGAATAAAATCATTAGAAGACTTAGTAATTGAGTTAGGTCATGACCCAGAGGATGTTCAAGTAGAAAAAAGCTTAATCAAGAAGAAGAATGAAGTCATAGCTGCACTTAGAAAACAGCTGAAATTTCCACCACTCATTCACCCTCAGACTGCTGAGGTAATAGAGAAGAAAAATGAAGAATAGCTTATGGACTTGGTCCTTAAGTTAAATGAGAAATTGAAAGAAACAGAGCAAGAATTGGAGAAAGTAGTGCAGTCAAGGCCAAGTGAGTCGAGCACCCAGCCCCAGATTGTAGTGCCTATAGTTTCAATAGCAGTCCCTTTCACAATGGCAACTGTTTTAGCACCAAACGTTCCTTTGGCAATAACCACATCAATGAAAGCAACAGGTACAACATAGGCAGGTGCATCAACACAAAGCACAGAGGACTTAATTAAGTCAATGGAAGAAATGAAGCTCCAAGTAACAGAGCCACAGAATGTAAAAGAGAAATTCACTACCTTGGAGCAAAATATGATCTCTCAAAGATCAATTATGTAGAAGTGAGAAGAAAAAACAAAGGCATGGCTAAATAAATCAAGACATAGAGATGGACCTGACATTTGACAGGCCTTTAGCAGAGATCAAGAAAATATTGTGGACCAATATCATTGATTCTATCAATAATATTTGGTCATCAATTCAAATTAGTTTTGAACAATTGACTTAGTAAAGCTTGCCCTTGAAGCAATTGAGAAAACCAGAGAAGAGCTAGGTTGAAAACCTGGCGAAGTAATTAGATCAATCAATTTTCTGAACAGTAAAAGAAAACAACAACTAGAACAATTAGATATTGAAGATAAGACTACTACCATCCTCGAATTGAAGAAAGTGTTGACCAAAATGAATCTGATGCAAGGCTTGGAACATAGATGTTGAAGCATGCAAGAAGATATAGATGAGTTCATGAGAAAATTTGACATCATAAGAATTAAAGGACTCCGAAGCCCTTTAGTCATCAATGATAGGCTAATGGTTCAGATAGACTACATCAACAAACTACATTAGCAAGCTGAAAGTCAAGCTAGTTCATCCTTAGCAAAGGCACTACCCATAGTAAAAGTGATTTAATATGGTATAGAGAACATATTCTTCAATGAACATGAAGTAAAGCATTTATTCACATGCCAATCTAATTTTGTGAAATATACTGAGGCTGATGAAATTTACAGGAAGTTGATAAGGATGAAAATACCAAAGCAAGAATGGTGGAAAAATATGATAGACATCCTTTAAATTACTATGGTAACAACAAGGTAAATAGAAATATTTACCATAGTAAAGTTTAGTAAAAAGGATGAAAGCTGGTGTATAGGTAAATTGTACCAGAAATAGGTGAAAGAGTATCAGTAGGTAAAAGTCAATTAAGGTCCAGCACACAATTACCAGAGCAACAACGAGAGCCAAAATCGAGTTTCAATCTCCATCTCCTTCAACAAATGAAGGGAAATCAACAATATATTTACAATCTATCCGTATATTTTAGACCATTTGTCTCTATATTGTTGTAAAGATATTTGTATTTCCTAAAATAAATCTCATTTAGTTATGATATATTTTGATATAATTTTTGCATAAATACTTCTCCATCTGAAGTGTTGAGGGTGGATTCTATAACATTTTTGTAACTCTACACTATCAAAGGAAGAAAGATTTTGTACTCAAGTCTGGAATTTTGCTGGAAAAGGAATAAAATTTGAGGACATTTCATCATATTCATGTGCAATCTAATAGCAAATAAGTATTCTATCCTTGTTATTTATGTGTTTTCTACATGTTTTAATGTTCCAGGCATCTCAAAACTAAATGGTAAAAAAGTCAAAGTATATCAGAATTAGCTTCATCGCTCTCTGCTATCAACAATATGCCATTTACAGGGTTTCTTCTAAACTATTTCGGTAAAGGAATTCTTAATTGCTCCTCTATCCCTGTAGTTTTCTTTAATAAGTCCCTGGTATAGGATTCTTAATTGCCTTATGCTGGTTGACCTATCTTCCCCTCTTCTTTGTAATCCTAACTTGAGGATTCTTAATTGCCCTCTTGTTTTGAACGGAAATATCATCCATTTAAGCCCTAAATTTGTTTTTACTCTGTTATCCTACCTATTGAAATCCCACCTCAGCAATCTCACTTGATCCAGTGAATTCTCCTAGATTGACTCCATAGTCAAATGGCTTGAAGCCTGGTTTTCCCATTTGTTTCATAATTCCACCACTCTCAAACAAAACAACCTTGAACATTTATAACTGGCCTAAAATCTTTTCAAATAAAGCTAAATCATAAAGAGAGATCCCTCTCTGAGTACAAATTGGCTAGATTTTGTACTTAAAAGATTGGTTTATGGTTACCTCAGACCCCTTTCCTTCTTCTCATAACTTCTAAGGAAAATATCAGTGATAACATAGTGGCGACCATACCCGGGAATGAAAAATTCCTCAGTTGAAGTAAACCTTTAAGAAACCAAAAAGATTGATTTGAAACATCTTATAGGATTTTAGAAGTTATTTTGGAAAGTTTATATAAGAAAATTCATAAAAATTTAAAACCTGGCTTCAGAAAGGACTCATTACACTAGTGCTAATCCTGATCCCAATCAACCACCTATGTTTGAAAATCCTGACCTGATTCCAAGAATCATTAGAAGGCAAGAAAGCTTAGCAAGTCTCAGACCTTTGTTCAGATCACATTCATGTCTTGTTAAATGGATTTTCCTAGAAGATCTTCCTTTTGATGAACACTTCGAACTCTCTCTGTTTAGAACCTCATATGACAGTGAATTATTAGATCTAGTCGAAGATCCAGAATTCCTCAAAGAACTTGAAATACAAAGAGCCAATTTGTCAATTGATCGATATCTACAGGATTCCACTCAGTCATCTCTTATCACTAATAGGACACCCAAACTTTCTGAGACTACTTCTCTTTCTGCTAGTTCATCATTATTCCCTCATTCATCGGAAATCCATTCCACTCCTCCTTTCGTCCCTTCACTCCCTATTCAATCTATCATCACTCAACATCCTACTACTACCTCTAGTTCCTCCTCCACAACATGAACACCTCCCATTACCCCAACTCCTAGTTCCACTCTCACCCAACCTAGAAAAATGGCCAACATATATGCTCCCCTTGTGCTACCTGCTAGCCTAGGTGCAATGCCTCAAGACTATCAGAGTAAGATTACCACCTTTGATGGCACTAGAACCTACACTGCTCAAAAACACACTAAGAAGATGACCGATTACTTTGAAATATATCAGATAGACACTGTTGATGTTCAAATGCGAATTTTTGTTCAAAGTTTGTCGGGAGAAGTTAGAACCTGGTGTAGAGCCTTAACACCCAATAGTATAAATAGCCTAAGAACTCTCTACCAAAAATTCTTGAACAGGAAGGAAAAAATGAAAGACCCCCTTCAGTTTTATCTGAATATGAGAACCTTAGAAGGGGACCCCATGAAACTATCCAGGACTATTGCACTAGATTCAATAGTGTTTATAGTGCCATTCCACTCAACCTTAGACCCTGTCCTGGTTTAGCCTTGATTAAATTTCTTGATGGATTTGATTCAGACATGGATTTTCAACTGAGAGAAAGAAATCCCCCCACACTGGAAGAAATGCAAAGAGTAGCTGTAAGTGTTGAAACCAATCTGCTCTCCAAAAGAGCTAAAGCCAGAAACAAGAGAAGAATACCTACAAAAGATGAAAGTTCACCCTTTTAACAAAAGCTTGATCTATTGTTAAAGGAATGGAAAATTTGTTTGACAGAGTTGATACAATTGAAAGGAAATCTCCTTGGGATGGTCAGTAGGCCAATTCAGGGGAAATCCTAATTTTAGGAAAAATCAGAATCAAAACACTGGTAAGAATATCCTTGACCAGAATATCCGACCACCTTTCTAGGAAAACTATGCAGAAGCCTCTCAATCAGAAGACCCTGAGCAAGACACTTAGATAAATTTAATGGGTCTAGAGGGGGATGAAGATGTATTTCTAACTCAGGATGACCAAGAGTCTCATATACTCTAACAATTTCAGACTCAAACAGGAGAATCATTTGATTTCAGATAGAGGTATGACTCTGCTATTTTTGAGGTGCACAAGAAGTATACCTTGAGAAGTGGAAAAAGTATTGATAACCCTGAAAGAAACCAGAAAACAATTCCTAATCAACCTAAAAAGAGCAAAATAGGTCCAGTGACAAAAATGCTTTAGATCCTTTCAAGAACAAATAAAAATCTTTCTAGCCCCACCATAGAAGATGTGTCTAATAACCAACCCAACAATGAATAACCTTCCACTTATATTCCCTCCAAGGAAACAGTGGAATAACCTCAAAAGTTCCGATCAGAGAAATCAACAAAGGATGTTTCAAATCCTGAAATAGAAGAAAACATAAAAAACATTTCTGCTAGAAACCCAAAAGTTCAAATTGACAAAACCGCCCCGCCCTTTAATCTAGGAGCAGAAGTAGCAAAGCTTAAAATTTCAGTTCCTTTGACAGAATTGGTGAAACATGATCTTTACATGTCTCAAATAAACAAATCATTAAATATAATTGAAAATGCAGATTCTGTAAATCTCTTTGATGACCAGCCCGAGTTAATTTTTGGCCCAAAAGTAAAAGGGAAACCATTGGAAGGAGGGATACCACCTTTCTATGTCAGTCTCAATATCCATGACAAGATTTTGCATAATGCCATGTTCGACTCTGGTGATTCTCACAACCTCATGCCTAAATCTGTTATGGAGAAACTCAACCTAGACATCACTAGACCTTATAAGGATTTATTTTCCTTTGATTCTAGTCAAGTGAGATGTTTGGGTCTTATAAAGGATTCATGTGTCTCTTTGGTTCAATACCCGACCAAAATTATACTTATGGACATAGTGGTAGCTGACATTCCACCCATGTATGGCATGCTGTTGTCTAGATCTTGGGGTGCCAAACTTCATGGATCTCTGTAATTAGACATGTCATACACTACCATATCTATTTTTGGACAACCAAAGAAGTTATATAAAGAAAATTTAATGAAGTATGTAGTGAATAGTTAGGATAAGCCTTAAAAATTCCCATTTACTCAGTACATTTTGATATGGATTCCTTTATTCTCTATAATGTTGAAATAAATCCAGAAATTGATAATTCTAAAGATTTAGCAGAAGAACCAAAAGAGATTGAAAAATAAGAAAGGTCAACTGTTCAAATTCAAGAGATATCAAATGACAAAGAAAAACCATATGATAAAGAAAATCTAGATGCCCTAGTTAAAAAAAACTACACTACCCTAGATACAAATTATGAACACAAAATTTTATGGCATCTAGAATTTGATGGTTCAGTAAATAAACTATGTGCAAGTGTAGGGGTATGGGTCTATAACTTAGAGAATGATCATGTAGAAGGACACGCCTATAGGTTGAATTTTAAATGTACAAACAATATGGCAGGATATGAAGCACTCCTGCTAGGCCTCAAGTTAGTCAAAAGATTAGGAGCTATAAGGGTATCAATCATGGGAGATTTTGAACTAATAGTTAAACATATAAAAGGAGTTTACATAACCAGAGATCCTAGATTAGGACGTTATAGAGGTGCAATCATACAAATCCTCGATACTTTCTTAGAAACAAAGCTTGCAACTATTCCTAGAAAACACAACATGCAAGCTCATAGCCTGGCTATGTTTACTAGCACCTACAAATTGCCTTTCCAGCCCAATCATGAGTATACTACTGAGATTAGGCATAGGCCATCCATACCAGATAATATTAAGAATTGGCAAGTTTTTGAAAATGATAAGAAGATTAATCACTTTCTAAAATTAGATGAAGAATTTGATAGCATTAATATAGATGTAGACCAAGTTTCAGATTTTGATCACTCTAATGAACTAGACATTAACAAATTGGAAGAGAATTTAGAAAACATGCTTCACCCTACTAAATTCTCACAAACATAAATCAAAGACCTGAAACAAATGGACCTAGATGAGAAAATTGAAGAAGAAACAGAGGTTATAAATCTAAAAGATAATCATTTACTCAAAGGATTGAATCCTTTGGAGGATTTGTTTGACTCTAATGACATTCCGAAGAAACCTAAAATGGAGCCTTTAAAAGAAGACATTGAAGAGTATAACGTAGGAACACAGGATGATCCAAAATTGATAAAATTGTCAACATCTTTACCTCTTGATCAGAAGCTAAATTATGTTGAACTTATGAGGGAATTCCAGGATGTCTTTGCCTAGAGTTACAAATATTTGAAATCCTATGACACCTCTATCATTAAGCACACTATCCCTTTGAAAGAAAATCAAAAACCATCTAAGCAAAAACTCAAAAGAATTAACCCTATGTTATTACCATCAATTGAGAAAGAAATCAAACGCATGTATAAAGCAGGAATTATTACCCTTATTAGATTTTCAGAATGGGTATCTAACCTAGTACCTACCAGGAAGAAAATAGGGGAAATAAGATTATGTGTTGACTTAAGAAGTTTCAACAAGGTCTCGCTTAAAGATAACTAGCCTTTACCCAAAATGGACCACATACTGCAAAGGGTAGTGGGTTCCTCTAGAATTTCACTTTTAGATGGGTTTTCAAGTTATAACCAAATCTTAGTTCATCCTGATGACCAAGAGAAAACTGCATTCACTACACCATGGGGTACCTTCATTTACATTAAAATGCCCTTTGGACTAAAAAATGCAAGAGCAACGTTTCAAAGAGCAATGGGCATTGCCTTTGCAAAAGAGATTCATGATTTTCTTGTTTTATATCTTGATGATCTCATTGTTTATCCAAAATCAGATCAGGAACACCTACAACATCTCAGACAAGTTTTTGTAAAATGAAGAAAATATGGTATTTCCTTAAATCCAAAGAAATTTTTATTCGATTTAGAAGAAGGAAAGCTGTTACGTCACATCATTTCTAAAGATGGCATCCTAATTGACCCCTCTAGGATTGAAGCTATTTTGCAGATATCTCACCCAAGAAACGTTAAAGAACTTCAAGCATTTTTAGGAAATATAAATTTTTGAAGAAGATTTATCTCTAACTTAGCTGAATTAATTAGATTATTGAATAACATGTTGAAAAACGATTCAACCATTAAATGGATAGTTGAGGCTAAACAATAATTTGAAGAAATTAAACTAGCCTTAACTCAAACACCAGTCCTCACAAGTCGAAAATTTGATAGAGACTTCATTATTTTGTCTTTTGCATCAAAAGACAACATAGCTGCAGTCTTACTACAAAAGGACGATCAGGGATGTGAAAAACCAATAGCCTTTTCTAGCAAAGCTCTTAGAGATGCCTCATTGAAGTACAAGATAATGGAAAAACAAGATTTTGATTTGGTAAAGGATATTAAAGACTTCAGAGTATATATTTTGTATTCTCATGTAGTAGCTTATGTCCCAAATGCTATAGTCAAAGATATCCTAACACAGGATGGAGTTGATGGCAAGAGAGGTAAATGGATAGCTAATATTTTAGAATATGATATAGAGATAAAACCTACCAAGTTAATTAGACGTCAGGGGTTGGCCAAACTCATGGCGAAAACAAATTGCCAAGCCCTAGACATAAATCTAATTGTAGAACTGGTTAACGAACGAGAGATGGTGAATCCACAGATCAGCCAGCCTTTTCTAGATTCCCCCTGGTATGCTGATATTATATATGTTCTACAAAACTTGCAGGCTCCTCCAAGGTTACCCAAAACTAAAGGTAGGTTTTTGAAAATGGAAGCCTTACAATTTTTCATTATGGATAATACTTTGTTTTGGAAAAATCATGAAGGAATTTCATTGAATTGTTTGTTAAAAGAAGAAGCTGACAAGGTACTCCAAGAATTTCATGCAGGAGATTGTGGTGGACATCTCTACTAGAAGTCAATTGTTGATAAAATTCTAAGAGCTGGTTTTTATTGGCCAACCTTGTTTGCAGATGTTAAGAAAATTGTACTTCATGCCATAAATGCCATATCTTCGAAGGAAAAAGAAAACTTTTACCCTTGCCTCTGAAACCAATTTCAACAGAAAAACCTTTTCAACAATGGGGTCTTGACTTCATTGGAAAAATCCATCCACCCTCTTCTGCTCAGTATAAATGGATTCTCACTACAACTGATTACTTTACCAAATGGATAGAATCTATTCCCTTCAGGCAAGCCGATGACATTGTTGTCATAGGTTTCCTAGAGGCCAATATCCTATCTAGATTCGGTTGCCCCAAAAAAATCATTACTGATAATGCTGCAGCTTTCAAGTCAAAGAAAATGATTTCTTTCTGTCACAAATATCATATAACACTTGGTCATTCCACAGCTTACTATCCTCAAGGGATTGGACTTGCAGAATATTCCAATAAAAGTCTAATAAATCTTATCAAAAAACTATTGGAAGATAATAAGAAAACTTAGAAAAAAAAGTTAATCAATGCTTTGTGGGAAGACAGGCTTACTACCAATAAGTCCATTAGAACTAGTCCCTATGAGCTAGTGTATGGAATGGAGGTAGTTTTCCCCTCATCTTTAGGAGTTCCAGTCATGAAGTTACTTCAAGAAGCCCAAGTGGAACCAAATGATATATAGAGGAGAATTAACTAGACCATCCATTTACAGCAAACTAGAGAGGACGTGTACCAAAGATCCCAAGTACTACAAGAGAAACTCAAGAAGATTTTTGACAAAAGGACCAAAGCAAAAGACTTTTATCTAGGATACAAAGTGTTAAAATAGGATTCAAGAAGAGAGGACAAAGGGAAGCATGGGAAGTTTGACTTCCTGTGGAAAGGGCCATACATTATATATGCCTTCAGAGGAAATAATGCATATTTTTTGAAAGAATTGAATGGTGCAGAGATTGAAGGAGGACCAGTTAATGGTCGAATGTTAAAGCACTACATTGACCCCATTTACTAATCTTTCAAGTTTAGTTGTACATACTATATCCTTCATAATGTTCAGAGTTGATTGGATGGTAACGTTTTGAGGTTGAAGCCCAAAGACAAGGCCCTAAGCTTCAGAAATATTACTTTCATACATACCAATAAAGCAATAGTGAAAAGGAAATTGTAGAGCACAATCAAAGTCTTTAAAGGGCCATTGGTCTACAGTTCTTGACTTTCCACCAGGGAAAGCCATCCCCAAGTGGAGCCACTGTTAGGTTCCTATACCAATAGGTGTCATATATCATGATTGACTTGGTTTGGTTCTGAAATATGCAAATACATTTCCTTGTTGCAAATGTTTTCCATATTTGTAAAAAATAAAAATTAAAAATTAAATGTAAAGAGGGTATGCCCTAAAAGAAAAATCAAAGGGTAAAAAGAATGAAAAAGGTCAGAAAAGGTGAAAGAAAATGAACCCCAAGAAAAAATGAAAAGACCATGAAAGTTTGCAAGTCGAAATGCCACTGCTTTACCTTTGTGTAATAAAGGTTGTGTGCAACATGTTACTTAGGCCACAATCCATGGTAACCAAATAGTTTAATCTTGGTTAATCCATGTTTCAGTTTCATGTTTATAGAGATAGAGAATAAAATCTGACCAAATTGTTTAATCTTGGCAGACAAGTAGATAGGTAGAGTGAATAAAAGGAGCTCAACAATTTAATCTGAGCCCTTGGATGTAATAAGTGTAAATTTAGATAGATTGCTATATGTAAAAGAAAAGAAAAATTTGATAAGGGTTTGTCAGTTTAAGGGCACCCTAATAAAGAAGTAAAAATGCTAGGTTAAGTAGGTAAGGTAAGTAGATGATTGGTTGCAAAACAAATGTGTGGTGAATGGATAAGTTTAAATGCTTAAATCTTTTGATTTCATCACTTGGACAAAGCATAACTCACATTGAAGACAACACATCAAGGAACCAAAGTCAAATTAATTAACTTCCTTACTCCATTTTCTCCTAATTTTTACTAATTTCCCCTAAGTACTAAAGGCACCTACAACAAGTTAGAGGGGCTCAGAGCATTTCTCTGACTTTTGGAGGGACCGGACCCTTGGCCCAATAATTTGAAATACCTAAAGTACTTAAATCCCCTTCAATATTACCCCTTCATAAAGTCATTCATTCCCTTTATAAAGCTTTTCCTAATTAAAATCCTATTTTACATAGGGAAATTAAAACATATAACTCAAAACCCTCATATTCTACTAGCCTAAGTCATTAATGCTGTAGGATGAAATGCTTTTAGAAAAATTTTAACTTAGCGCATATTCATATCCTACTAAGTCATATTAACCATTAGCTTGTATTATTATTTTAGTCCCGAAAAATCACCCATTACCCGTATTATTATTAAAATCCCAATAAATATATATCTTGCCCCGCGGTTGCAAAATAACCTTAATAAATTTGATAAATGGGATTAATTAGTCAACCCGTGTCTAATTAAGAACCCTGCCCCCACCATGACAATAAAGGATTAATTAATAAATTTTGACTAATCACTTCACCCCCTATGTAGTTAAAGCCTTTTATTAACATCGGGCCCTCTCCATTAAATAGCAGTCACTTCCCATCCCCAACCACCATCCGACTAGATCTCTCAGATCCGACGGCTATCGCTCATATCGTGTGGGCCCTTTGGTCAGATGTTGAAAGCACAATATGAACGGTTTTCCAAAAATCACCAATGCTACGTATCAATTGATAAGTGGAATTGCACGACCCTCCCTCAATACCACCTACCTCCCATAAGCGGTGCAATGAAACCCACTTACTGCCTCCCATAAATGACAAAACATCACATCATCAAGTTGACGCCAACTGTCCTTGTCGCTAACCCACCAAAATATTGACTTTGCATAAAAAGCAAGTGTAATCTATTCTTCATCCTTTATCCAGAAAAATTCCATGCATGCATGCAGTACGTCCAAAATTAACCAGCTCGTCACCCAACTTCCAACTACCTTGGACGCTGTCGTTCAATGTCGCTCCAGTCCACTGTGTGCACCCTGCAAACTCGAACATCATAGCCAATTGCCCAGGAACAAGTATTTACCAAATTTTCTCCTGGAAGCCTTGTTGTACACTGAAATTCCTTTGAAATTTCTTTAAAACCCAAAGTTTTTAGTATAATTGAGTTACTAAGCTTAGTCCAAAACATCCCAGGCACCTTTGTTTTAAACAATTTCATTGAAAACCCCAGTTTCATCCCTGAATACACAAGAACCAGGGATGGAAACCTCTGTGGCCCTAAACATTGCTCCAATCACTACTCCTCACAGGGATTTGGACTATCTTCCCTTCGTCGATAAATATTTCCAAATTAAAGACCTTACCTTTGATGACTCCCCCCTGAAGCTACACTACAAATACTAGGACATTTATCTAAATAATGCCGATAAAATTGTCTTTGGGAATCAAACCTCCCTAAATACCAATTTTCCATTGGCCATATCTTTCCAGATATTGTCCACCATTGCCATGCAAATTACAACCCCAATCTGAGAGATGTAAATTCCCTCGACGAGCAAATCCTTTTCACCATTACAATAGAATATATCAATGAAATGTTGCAGTTGCAACCTGGTTAGGACCTTACCCCTATGTCTATTGCCGATTTACTTCACAAATCTTCAAACTTATCTAGCTATGAGATCAACAGAGTCTGCCAAACTTTCATGATGGAGGAATACATTTCAAATGACGCTCCTCCTTACTTGACATGTGCTTTTACTGTCTAGGTAGGGACATTGTTATCGTGATTTCCTGCATCATGGGTTTTACCACTAGTGAGTATGTTGATGAATTGACCTTAGCCTTCATGAATATTTATACCCGTGATCAGCCTCCTGCAGCCAGATATGACTTTTCCACCTTCATTGCAGATAAAATCCATGACCAATTCATGAGGCTAAAGAATGAGAGAGTGTTCAAGTATTCTACAGTCTTGTATCACCTCTTCCTTTACTACCAAACTGACAAAGTCCCATTCTCTATGCATAAGCTTGATACCCAAGGCAATCCTAGGTCAGTCATTTTATGGACCTCTATTTTCCATTACTCATACTCTTCCCCCTATTCATACATAGATTTCATTGATCAACTTGTCCATCTTATAACTACCATGTTGACAGGAAATTCTCCCCGTAGAATTAGTCGTGACATCAAAAGAATCCTTCAGTTGTCAAAGCAGTATAAGATAGGTGTTTGGTACTTGTACCAAAATCACACTAAGATCAGAGTCTATGGATGTGATCTACCTCCATTTAAATTGCCTACATATGTCCCCATGAGATTATTTTCCCTGGAGTACTATAAGCAAATGGTCAACTCAGATCAAATTCATTTTATGAAGGCAAAGAAGAAAGCCCAACTTAGGATTAAAGACCACTTAGGCCCATTTGTATGTAATAATAGGAAAGCTGGGCAGGAAGCAGAAGAGATTTTAGAGAGGATGAAACTAAAGAAAAGCTTTGGTTGGATCTATGATCCTCATGGTTTCATATGTGATAGAAGAATAAAACAGAAGCTGTCACCTTACATCCATCACAGAATTCCTGAAATAGAACAATATGCCAACTTAAATGAATGGAGGGAAGGGACATTGGTAGACCAAGATAGTGATAAGGTTGAAGTTGATAATGTGATGAAAGATTTGGAAAAGAGACTTCACTTGGACTCTTTTGAAAAAGTAACTATAGAGTCTGCCCAAAGGCCAATACCAGAACCTAGCGCTCCGATAGTAGAGCCTTCATAGAGGCAAACTCAGGAAACACGTACCCCTACATCAGAACAAATAGAAACATCAGAACAACCACAAGCATCAGGACAGCCAGATGTATTAGAGCAGCCTGAAATCTCTAAAGAATTAGCTCCATCTCAGCCACATCCAAATCAAACAAACATGGAAATCGTCGAATGTTACAGACTCCTTCGAATGAGGAAAGAAATTTCAAAAGAGATAGGGAAGCAGCTACCCCTTCCAGCAGACCCCCGATCAAACCTTTGCTAAAAGGTAAAGGTTGAATGCTTATTCAGAGGAAGAATTCATTGAAGAGACTATAGAGAGAATGAGGAAGGAGGGAACAAACAATTTAAGAGCATTCACAACAGATGGGACACCCTCAAGTTCACAGAGGCAAGTACTGGAAAGACAACCCAACACAGAAGTTTCATCCTTCAAGTCTTCTTCTGAGAAGATTCTAGATATAAAGGGGAAATTTAAGGAGATCAAGGCAAAGAATGAGTAGCTTAAGGCATAAGCATATGCTCAATACTTAAATATGGCCCCTACCAACCAGACCAAACTAATGTTAGCCTTTGACATCAAAGAAGGTAAAATGCAGATGAGTTTCTTGAAGCCCACAGTGCAGCAACCAAAATTCTTGGCAAATGATCTCAAAAATGATTTTGAGGTTTTGGCTAAAGACATCCACCCTATCGACCAGATTTAACTACACAAGCAAATGGGTGAGATGGTTTATTCAACATTGACCAAAAAAGCAATGATGGCTCATAGATTGAAATATTCATTGAGGAACACTACAACCCAATTGCAACTAGAGAAAGTCTCCTCACACGCAAAGGATAATATAATAAAATCATTAGAAGAGTTAGTAGCTGAGTTGGGTCATGACCCAAAGGATGTTAAAGCAGCAGAAAGCTTAATCAAGAAGAATAATGAAGACATAGCTGCACTTAGAAAACAACTGAAATTGCCACCACTCATTAACCCTTAGACTGCTAAGGTAATAGAGAAGAAAAATGAAGAACTTAAGATCTTGCTCCTTAAGTTAAATGAGCAATTGAAAGAAACAAAGCAGGAATTGGAGAAAGTAGTGCAGTCAAGGCAAAGTGAGTCGGCCACCCAGCCCTAGACTGTAGTGCCTATAGTTTCAACAACAATCCCTTCCACAAAGGAAACTTTTTTAGCATCAAACATTCCTTTGGCAACAACCACATTAGTGAAAGTAATACGTACAACACAGGCAGGTACATCAACATAGAGCATAGAGGAATTAATTAAGTCAATAGAAGAAATGAAGCTCCATGTAACAGAGCTACAGAAGGTAAAAGAGAAATTCACTACCTTGGAGAAAAAATATGATTTCTCAAAGATCAATTATGTAAAAGAGAGAAGAAAAAACAAAGGCATGGCTGAATAAATCAAGACATTGGTGAAGGACCTGACAGATGACAGGCCTTTAGCAGAGATCAAGAAAATATTGTGGACCAATATCATTGATGTTAAAATTTTTGTTTTCCCACCCCGGTTTTTAGTTTCTCCTTATTTCTCATATGTAGTTAAATGCCCTTTCCCATAACCATACATTCAAAAAGCTGAAAAAAATAAATTTGCTGAAACACAAATTCTGGAAATTTTACAGAATGCTGGAAATTGCAGAAATAAAAATCAGCAGTAATAAACATCCATTAAAACACATTAAAACACTGATATTTTTTGTCAATGTGACCCTGGAAAAACCCCCTACAACTCTTGGGGAAAACCAGTTTGAGAGCTCTTATTTATTTCTGAAAAAAAAAGCCTTTTTACAGTAAGAAAATATTCAGCAAAAATCAGCAAGCAAACTTTTACAACTTATCTCAGCCTTGCTGAAAACTGCCCTGCTGAAACTTCGCTGTTGTTACTCCACTGCTGAAACTCCGCTGTTGATACTCCGCAGCTCACTGTCTAGAAATCTCCCTTGCTCTCTTGCTCTCCTTCTCTCAATCTGCTCATGAAAGAATTGAATCGAATGTGATCTTTTCCTCCTTTTCCTCCCTTAATATAACTCCAAATGACTTTTGGGTGATCCAAGTGACTTTTGGGTGATCTCTAAATCCAATGGCTGAAATAGATTTAGATCAATGGCTGAGATTAAATGCACATTTAAATCTCACTTTCTATTTTTTAATTCACCCCACTTTAATAAAGACCCACTTAGTCATTTATTTCCAAAGTCACTTTTCCTTTCTAATTTTTCATTGACTTTATAAAAGTCACTTTAAAATTAGACTTAGTAACTTTATCACTTAAAGTCACTTTTAAATTAGATTTTAACTTTATAAAAATTATAAAGTCACTTTAGGAGAAAAATTAAAATCTTTTGGACACTTTTCCCTAGGCCAAAGATCAAAGCCTAAGGGAACCACCTGTCCTCCGATACCAAATTTCAACACCAAGCCCTATATGCACCCCAGTGTTGTTGGTATTGATTGTTGAACTCCTTTGTCATGGCCTTAGCAAAAATGTAGCCTTCACTCAAGTCAAAATCATTGATTAGGCATGTTAAGTTTTTTGTACCATATTTTAAGGCTTGAATTATGTAGTTTGATAAAAATTGGGCAATGTTGATTAATATCCCTAGAGAATCAAGGGAGAGTGAAAGGCTAGACAAGAGGAGAAGAATCTAGATTCTAGATGGTTGATGCTCGAATAATTAATCATTAATGTATTATGGATGCCATTTCTATCTCGATTTGAATACAATATGCATGCTTTGATATATTCTGCAACTAATTTGGCATTCATGATGTTTTTTTTGAATATAAATACAATGATATATATATATATATATATATATATATATATATATATATATATATATATATATATATAGATCTTTCCAGGATGATTTGCTTCCAAGGATTTTTGGGAAATTATGCTTTTGAGGCTTCGCTCCCAAAAAGCACACCCGCTTCGTCCTTGCTAAAAGCAACATTGGCCCACATACAAAGAGCTCTAAAGGGGTCAATTGGTCCTTGAAGAGTTTCAAATTATTGCTAAGGCTTCCAGGGAAGGAAATGTTGAAAATGTAACTAGGTTCGGTCTTCATAATTATCTTTGTACTTGTATCAATATGTATTTCATGTAAAAGCAAAAAGAAGAGAATTAAATTTTATTATCATTATTATTTTTATTAGTCAAAGCATGTTCTTCATGCTTCTATGGTATATTGAGTCAAAGTCCTATTTGGAATTCTTGTAAGAAAAAGGAAAAATAATTTTCAAGATGTAATTTGGGTCAAAATCACCTCAAGAAGCCATGTTAGCCTTGCCTGTCAAGTCAATCCTCCCTAGGAAGAGACATCTATTTGACTCCCTCTAGACAAGTATAAATAAAGGACTAGTTGGTTTCATTTGGTGTGCAATTCGTAGCATTTGTTCATTTATTATTTTGCGGTGGGACAAGAAAAAGGAGCGAAGTTAAGCAAAGAAAAAGAGAGGCCGAAGTTTGATCCTTCTTGAAGCTCGCATGTGTTTTGCTGGCATGTTGAAGGTTGTTGCTAGTTCTGAACCTGTTGCTATATTTGATGTTGGACTTGTTTATGGAAGAATATCTTGAAGGAGGGTTTGATTAGGCTTCTTGAATGTTCGAGCTGTCTTGGTCTTGAGTCTTGGATATCTCACTTTGATCTGATTCTATAAGAAGAGGAGGTTTTTGGGATTTCCCCTTGTGGGGTTTTGCCCTTGCCTGGAGCCTAATTTCTTGTGTTCTTTGTCTCTTGTAATCTTCACGTTTTGTTCATTCTGGTAATTGCTTGATGAAAGAAGAATATAAATTTAATAGGAAGCCAACAAACATTCATGAGCAATTATCATGTAAGAGAAATCAACGCTAATATGAAAGCAACATGATTTTTCAACATGATATCAAAGCCAATGTTGGAAGAAGGAAACCTGAAGATCACATTTTGTTGGCATTTGAAGAAAATCATTATCATAGATTCAAAGTCTCAATTTGATAGAGAAATCCAACATATACTCTCTGTTTGGAATCCAAGCTAAAGAAAAAGGTTTGATCAGTCTTGTATTAACCTATGCCATCCATTTGTATTGAAGACCAAAATTATTATTGAAGCATTCTAAAGCAAAGTAATTTGAGATATTTTAGACATGTATCATCTTAAGGTCATCACTGTGTGAAATATATGATCTTTGAAACATTGACATATGAAGATCTTGCGGTAACCCTAGATAGACTTGGAGATTGGAACTAGAGATTTATAAAAGTCTAAGGTTATGGTACCTAACAATCAAGAGGTATACATTGACCCAGTAGGCCGTGACTGGGGTGAAGAAGCATCCAAACCCTCTGTAAGAAATCCAAATACTTAATGATAGTGAAAAAAAACATTCTTTGAGGAAAGAATCTATGATGCAAGTTTGAGGCTTCTATACTAGCGTGTTCTTGCCCTAAAGAAGATCCTAGACTGTCTAGCAACTAATATAACTGAGGTTCTAAGGGACGCTACTCCATGACAATATCTATCTGCGAAATGTGAAGTAACCATACTCCTATACATAAAGAAGGGAAGTAATGCGAAGTTCTTCTCTTGGCGCCCATACCTTCGTGATATAACTAACCATCTCTATGAATAAGTTTGTTCACTATAGCAACACTTACTATAATAACTCGTCTTCTTACATTCGATCTTGTTACAACATCCCTTTGGAATATTCGAGTGGACTTGATATTGAAAACTGAATCTGTTAGGCCCCTATACTACTAGTGTAACCCTTATTGTTATTAGTACAACCCATTTATTATATTGATGTACCCACATAGTACCCATATTGTTACTATTGTACCCCATATAAGCCCACTAATGTTACTATTGTGGCTTCATATTATTATTGTTAGGTCGGCTGGGTTATATTGTGACTCCTTAGACTCCTATATATAGAAAGGAGGGTTTGTCATTTGTATCATCCAAGAATTGTTCATTTATGTAATGTAAAGGAGGTTGCCCCCTCGAAGAGGCTGAATTGTAAGGCATTGATCTATCTTTTCTATCTTTTCTTGAGCTGGTTCATAACACGATCCCAGAATAAACCTTCGCATTTCAATAGTTTATTCCAGCACATGAAAATCAGGCTCTGGAATGTATGATTTCTTAATACATTCAATTAATGATGGCAGGCTCCCAACATTGTTCCTCCTCAATGTTACTGAAAACCAACTAAACATCTGATCAATATGGTCATGATTGTTCCCAACAAGAAGGAAACCAACCTTTTTAAAAATTCCCAATTGAACAAGCATGCTTATATATCCAAAAAGAACTTGATTTTATTTTCATGGCTTGTGTTGTCCAATTTCAGTTACAAAACTTCAGAAAGAATACCAAACCAATGAGAAAGTACATCATGGATTATAGTTATGGTAAGATTTTCATCATTATGAATATTTGGAGCTGTGAAGTAAACCCTTGGAAACAACTTCCCATTAAAGACCATAGAGCCAACCAAGTGAAACTGAATAAAATTTCCTTTGTGTAAATTTTTTGGTGTGTCGAAAAAATGTGGTAGGAATGTTTTCTTTTGGTCCATACCATCAATTATCAAACCTAAATATTTATTTGGATTATAATAACACTTTTTACTATGCTTATACAATTTTTATCTTTCACTTTTTTTCTGATTGTGAGATGCCCTTGAAGTTTTGAATGTAATAGGCACATAAAATAAACGAATATATTCAATAAATATATTTTCATAGTTGATAATTATCCGATTTTTAAAAATAATGTTATGAATGTATACCTTTTTATTCCCCTTGAAATTTATCCCTTTTTTATTTAAGGGAAGCACATGTATTGCAAATCCCCATCCTTGTCTTCTTAGGAATACAAACATTGTTGAATACGTTCTTCCATATCCTTGTAAAATATGAATATGTAATAAAATTACCATCTCCTTCAACACCTTTTGCATATTCTCTGTATAAGATGTATATTTCTCGTCTTGAGAAATTATCTAGAATATGTATTGTGTCTTTATTTGGCATACACTCTCCATGCTTTAAAAAGAAGCCTTTCATCCATGACATTGCAGTAATTGCTGATGGTCCAACCTCTCTTTTATAATGTACTTCAGAATAGTATGTAGGGTCTTTTTCCAGTATTTCTTGGATTCTTGACAAACAAAAATTACCAATTGAATTCAACATTTTGAAAGCCTTTCTACATATCAATACATTCCACATATGATAATCATAACTTGCCAGTGTATATTGCATACAACCCACCAAAAATTAATTTTCCATGCTTTTATTCAATGAAAAATATTTCTTCCTTTGCTCCAAAGAGAACTTGAAATCCAAATGTTTCAAGCAATCCTTTCGACAACATTCACTTAAAATCAGATCCTCGGTAGCACTTATACTTGTGAGATATTATGTCCTCACCCTTGTATAACTGGAATATTTTGGATTGATATGAAAAGGTCTACTCCTTGTTGGGTCCCCATAATTCTAGTGATTACCCCATTACTATTGTAGTTGTGCCCCTTATTAATATTGTTGTGCCCCTATTGTTCCCATATTGTTACTACTGTGCCCCTATTGTGCCCATATTGTTACTATTGTGCCCCATAGAATCCCACTATTGTTATTATTGTGCATTTACATTATTATTGTTATGTAGGCTCTAATTATGTTATGACCCCTTAGGCTCCTATATATAGAAAGGAGGTCTTTTCATTTGTATCATCCAAGAATTGTTCATTTATGTAATGTAAAGGAGGTTGCCCCCTCGAAGAGGCTGAATTCTAAGGCGTAGATCTATCTTTTCTATCTTTTTTGAGCTGGTTCCATAACAACGACACTACAAAATATGACTCAATCCACACAAATGTGTGTTTTGTGTTGGTTCTGGTCGTTTTCTTGGTTTCGTAGTGTCTAAGGAGGGAATTTGACTTGACCCACTCAACGTTCAGACAATTATTGACTTGCATCCACCTTCCAATCTACTATAGTTATAGAGACTCCAAGGGAAGGCTAACTTTCTGAGGAGGTTCATTCCCAATTATGCTGAAATGGATAAATGATTTACTTGTCTTTTGAAAAAGGGGATACCCTTCCATTGGGATTAGGTTGTGCAAGCTTCCTTTGATGCTGTTAAAGATATCTTGATTAGAGCCTCATTAATGTATCCCCAAATTATCAAAACGACTACTTCTTGTATCTTGCCGCTGTAGATACAACCATTGGAATGGTTTTAGTTCAAGAAGAAGATGGTATTGAGCATCTGATATATTATTTAAGCCGCAATCTCAATGATACAAAATTTAAGTACTCTTATGTCGAAAGCTAGCTCTGGCTATTGTTCAAGGTGTACAAAGATTTCACCATTATATCCTGCTCCGAAAGATCATTGTCATTTTGGGTTGCAACCCTATGACATATATTTTGTCACGTCAATTGCTGGGGGGAAAATACTCATAACGAATAGTCATTTTGCAAGAGTTTGATTTGGAATTCATCAAATCCAAATCAAAGAAATCTCTAGTTGTTGTTGAGCTTCTTTGTGACCTTACCTCGAATACCATTGATTCAACATCAGAACCATCAATCCTGGATGAGGCTTTGTTCCTGATTTTATCATTTGACCCGTGGTATGGAGATATATTGATTTATCTCCAGACCCAAACTTTTTGGCCTAATACCTATCACTCGTAACAACAATGTATCTGATACCAAGCCAAAGATTATTTGATCGTTGGTGACACTCTTTACCCATTGTGGTATCGATACAATTTTACGAAGGTGCCTCACTCATGAGGAAGCCGAGAAAGTTTTGAATGATTTCCATTCAAGTGCTTGTGGTGGACAATTATCTGGTTATGCTACCATGTAGAGAATTCTTTGTGCTAATTACTTCTAGCCTACCATATTCAAAAATTGCATTATTATCGTCAAAAGCTGTCATGCATGCCATATTTATGACCGTGAAGCTAGATTACCACCTACACCATTGCATCCTATAGTCGATATTGGACCACTCACCAAATGGCACATTGACTTCATGACATGTAACCCCACCTCGACCGGGGGGCATGGGTATATTATAGTCATCGTTGATTATTTCACAAAATGGGCCGAGGCGATGCCAACATTAAAAAACAGTGGCGAGATGACTGCACTTTTCTTTTTCAACCACGTGGTTGCCTGGTTTGGTGTACCATAGGCTATAGTTATAGATCATGGGTCGTATTTTCGCAATCACATGATGATTGAGTTAACTGCCAAGTTATGAATTTCACATGATAGTTCTACTCATTATTCGCAAGCTAATGGAAAAGTTGAGGCCATCAACAAAGTCCTAAAGTGAATGCTTCAAAGTATTGTTGAAATATGGAAACAAGAATATTCCAATTTAATTTGTCCTTGAATGAAATTGTGAATTAAAATCGAATTTAGTCTTAACAACTACTTGGAAATAATTAATTAATTTATTTTAAATTAATTAGTTGGAGAAATTCAAGTTAGAAGTCTTTCTGAAGTCATGCAAGAGTTATCCCTTAAATTAAGGAGATAAGATTGAGTTATATTTGAGTTGTAATTAGTTAACTGAGTTTACTGAGTTAAGTCCAGTTAAATTAGTTCCAAACTATTTGAGGAACTAATTGAGTTAACAGTTAGATGCATTAATGCATTCAACTAGTGCTACTCTAGTTAACTGAAGATTCCCTCATCAAAAACTCATGCATGTCTATTCTAAGAAAGACCCAGTTGAGCTTAATGTTCAAGGACAATGTACTATTAGTTGCATGTGTTTTCTCATGGAGAAAACTCATTCATGCAGTCAAGCATTTATCGTTGAGGATTGCACAGTTTTGAAGTTGGTTTTCCACTTGGTAAGAGGCTAATCATCCACAAGGAATAGCGCAAGGAAATAGGATCTTGGAGGGCAGAGAGGAAGGCTGGAGAGAAGCCAATATTTCTTGTGAGCATCTATGAGGATTGTACTGAGATCTGGCTCGTTATGAGAGCTAAGGCTTTGTATAATTCCTATGTATTTCCACCATGTATGATAATACAATAGTGTGGGGTTTTTAGCTAAGGCTTTCCCCAAAGTATTTTCATGTGTATTGTGCTATTGTTTCTTCTTCTTCTAGTTATATTGTTCAACTTGATCTTTAAGTTTCCGCAAATTGATAGTAGAAGTAGGTTATAGTATTATTCTTTGATTTATATTACATTATCGGGTTAACCTATCACAAATTTTCTACATGGTATCAGAGTTGTGAACAGTATGCTGAGAAGAGAATTTGAAGTTTGAAGTTTGAGGTTGCAGGTGAAAATCGAATTCATATCGTACTTCAAGGTTGGCCAATGGAGTTCTATGGCTTGAGACTCGAGTATGCCTTGGAAGGTAGCTTGGAATACATATCATGGAAAGTAGAATGGAGGTTAGAAGATAATGGCTTGAAGGAATTCATTGATCAAGAAATCCCAAAGCCAGCTTCAACTAATGCACAAGAGTTGGCTGAGTGGAAGAAGTGTGTGGCGAAGGCAAGACAGATCATCCTTAAGGGAGTTCGAGACCATATTGTCTCGAGTCTCCATGGGAAGGATACTCCATTTTCAATGTGGAAGACATTGAAGGAACTCTACCAGAATAGTAGCGACTAGAGGAAATTGGCGCTTAAGGATAAGCTTCGAAGAATCAAGATGGAGAAGGGAAATACTATTTCCACATATCTGAACAACCTCACCACCTGCAGAGATGAGCTTGGCAGTTTGGGAATAACTACTGCCGATGATGATATAGTGAGCCTTGCTCTCCTTGGCCTTCCAAAGAGTTGGAATAGCTACCAGGACTCTGTGAATGGAAGGGAGAAACTGTCAGATTGGGAACGACTCTGGTCAGATCTTATGAAGGATAGGAGCACACGAGATGGTTCTTCATCCAAGAATGATGGTGAAGAAAATCTGGCCTTAGCAAGTAAGTCAAGGAAAGGGAAGGGGAAGGCTTCCCATTTCAAATCAAATTCTTCTCATGGAAGGAAGAAGGGTGACATGTCTAAAGTAATATGCTGTAATTGTCACAAGATGGGACATTATGTGACTAATTTCCTATCGAAGAAGTCCAAGAAGGGATCCTCGGAAGGATTAGAAGGTGAGGCATTAGCCTCTCAGTTCGAAATGGAATTTACCCTCATCGCATGCATGGTGTCATCGATAATGGGTTTTATCTGGTATCTTGACAATGGAGCCTCATTCCACATGATCGGTGATAAAAATTTATTCAGTGCCTTGGAGGAGAAAGACCTCAAGATGCACATAGAGATGGGTGATGATGAAAGGTATAGTGTTTTCAGAGTGGGCATGATTGCTTTTTAGAGGGAGAATGGAGCTCCTCTCACCTTGATAGATGTGATGTATGTTCCTGGACTGAAGAAGAACTTGGTATCAGTCGCGATGTTGGAGGAAAAAGGATACGATGTTGTCTTTAGTAAAGGAAAGGCGTTCCTAAGACACATAGACACGGGTCATACCAAGAGGATAGGGATTCGAGTGAAGAATCTCTATAAACTAGAGGTAGATGATTCTGCAGCATTGAGTAGGAAAGCAGAATTGGTGCAAAGCCAAGACATTGGCGAGTTGTGGCACATGTGGTTGGGCCATTTGCATCATGGGGCTTTGAAGATAATGTAGTAGATATCTACACGACTTCCCAAAGGTAAACTTGAGCAAGTTGACAGATGCAAAGTTTGTACCTTGGGAAAGTACACCAAGTCTTCCTTTGATGATCGAGATAGTCAAGCAGAGGCTATCTTAGAGTGAGTTCATATTGATTTGTGTGGACCATTCTTGATGGAATCCACAACGAAGAAAAGGTATTATGTGATTTTCATTGATAACTACTCTCATAAATGCTGGATTTATTTCATGCAGGGGCAGGACCAAACTTTCACAAAGTTTTGTAAGTTCAAATATTTGGTCGAGAAAGAGTCAGGGAAGAATATCAAGGCCTTGAGAAGTGACAGTGGTGGAGAATATGTCTCTCAATAGTTTAAGTACTTTTGTGCAGCGGAATGAATTAAATGAGAGTTGATGGCACCTCATAACCCACAATAGAATGGGGTGGCTGGGAGGAAGAACAAAACTATTGTAGGGGCAGCATGGGCAATGCTGCATGACCAAGGCCTACCACTTCACTTGTGGGCTGAGGCATGCAGCACAATGGTCTATTTGTAGAATAGAAGCCCGCACCACATACTTGGGATGAAGACACCAGAGGAAGCTTTCTCCGGTAAGAGACCAGATGTGGGTCAATTCAAGATCTTTGGCTCATCGATATATTGCCATGTGACAAAAGATACACAGAAGAAGCTTGAGCCGACAGCAGAGTTGGGGATATTTGTGGGGTACACTGATACACCTCATAACTATTGGTTGTACTTGCCTACCAATCGGAGGACAATGGTTCGTAGAGATGTCAAGTTTGATGAGAAGAAGGCCATGCGAGTTTCCCTTGAGAAGGAGCTCCAACTACAGGCTGTGGAGGAACTATTGATTGCTAAGGAGGAGGAGCCTTGGTCTGATGTGGAGCAACTACAAGCAGAGGTTCCAGCAGTGGAGACATCCACTCAAGCAGAGTCTTCCAGAAATGGACGAAAGCGCATAAGAGAAGCTGACAAATTGTTGGAGGATGCGAGAGAGAATGTGGGAGCACCATCTTCTCAACATAGACAGAGGAGGTGACCTGAGAGGTACACTGGATACATGGCCCTTGTTGGGGAATGTGTTGAGAATGAGCCATATTCCTTTAAGGAAGCAATGTAGCAGCCAATTTGGGTTGATGCTATGGTGGAGGAGTATGACTCCATAGTTCGTAATAGTGTTTGGGACGTAGTTCCGAGATTGGAGAACAAGTCAGTTGTGAGTTCCCGTTGGATTTACAAGGTAAAGCAAGATGCTGATGGTAGTGTGGAGAAGCATAAGGCAAGATTTGTTGCCCATGGATTTTCACAGGTGAGGAGGACAATTTTGCTGCAATTTATTTCGACAGAGGAGCAAGATGCTGACATTTTGACAAAGGCATTGTCAAAGTGTAAATTCGAGTTCCATAGAGACAGGATCAGGGTGGCAGATAATCCCTTTCTTGTTGAGAGGGAATGTTGGAATATGGAAACAAGAATATTCCAATTTAATTTGTCCTTGAATTAAATTGTGAATTAAAATCGAATTTAGTCTTAACAGCTACTTGGAAATAATTAATTAATTAATTTTAAATTAATTAGTTGGATAAATTCAAGTTAGAAGTCTTTCTGAAGTCATGTAACAATTATCCCTTAAATTAAGGAGATAATATTTAGTTATATTTGAGTTGTAATTAGTTAACTTAGATTACTGAGTTAAGTCTAGTTAAATTAGTTCCAAATTGTTTGAGGAACTAATAGTGAGTTAACAGTCAGTTGATGCATTAATGCACTCAAATAGTGGTACTCCAGTTAACTGAAGATTCCCTCATAAAAAACTCATGCATGTTTATTCTGAGAAAGACCCAGTTGAGATTAATGTTCAAGGATAGAGTACTATCAATTGCATGTGTTTTCTCATGGAGAAAACTCATGCATGCAGTCAAGGATTTATCCTTGAGGATTGCACAGTTTTGAAGTTGGTTTTCCACTTGGTAAGAGGCTTATCATCCACAAGGAACAACGCAAGGAAATAGGAGCTTGGAGGGTAGAGAGGAAGGCTGGAGAGAAGCCAAGATTTCCTGTGAGCATCTGTGAGGATTGTACTAGGCTAGTTGTGAGAGCTAAGGCTTTGTATAATTCCTATGTATTTCCACCATGTATGATAATACAATAGTGTGTGGTTTTTAGCTGAGGATTTCCCCAAAGTATTTTCATGTGTATTGTGCCATTGATTCTTCTTCTTTTGGTTATATTGTTCAACTTGATCTTTAAGCTTCCGCAAATTGATAGTAGAGGTAGGTTATAGTATTCTGCTTTTATTTATATTGCATTATCGGGTTAACCTATCACAAATTTTCTACAAGAATGATAGGGGTTCATAAACGAAATTGGCATTTAATCCTTTACTTTGCTTTGTGGGCATATCAAACCTCGGTGAAAAATGCAACTGGATTCACACCCTTTCAATTGGTGTATGGTCTGGAGCAAATCTTGCCAATACAATGTGAAATTTCATCTCTTAAACTCGCAATTGACCTATTACCCAACACTTCTAATGAAGAAGCGCGTTTCTTAGAACTCATCCATCTGGATGAAACATGTCATGAAGTCGCATTGGTTAACGAAGAACATAAGAAATGAATCAAGGTGCAATACGACAAAAATGTCAAGCCTCGTATTTTCTCAGAAGGAGACTTGGTCTTGCTTTATGATCAGGAAGCTAATAAACTAGGAGCAGGAAAATTTGAACCACTATGGATGGGTCCTTACATTCTCAAGCATGTTTTGGCAAAAGGTGCCTACCAGTTGGTGGATTATGATGGAATTCCATTATCGAAGCCTTGAAACGGGCTGTACCTCAAACGTTACTATGCTTAATTAAGTCTAGTAAAATCACTATATATATGCTTTAATTTCATGTGTGTGTGTGAGTGTGTATTTTAGAGTTTTTATGTGGTTAAGTAATCTTCTTTGCATTTGTTGCAGATGTCGGAATCTTTGGAACCATTTGTTGGTTACGTCGATGGTGCTAGTCATAGTACATAGAACCTATCTTCTACAACATGGGCCATTTTTTCTCCAAGTGGCGAGTTAGTGAGTTTTCAAGGGATTTGTATCAGTCAATCGACAAACAATATCGCTGAGTATAGCGCATTGATCAAACTTCTCTCTGATTCCATTTCACTTGGCATTCGCCGAATCATCATTGGGTTGGACTCACAACTTGTCGTACTACAACTAACAAACATTTATACCATCTAAAACCCAACAATTCTTTGTATGTTCCTTAGAGTTTGTCTTTTGGAAGGATATTTTGAGTACATTAAATATCAACATATTTCCAGAAACTTTAACACATTAACTGATTCATTAGCGAACTATGTGTTAAACAGACATTTGTGACACATGTAAAAGTAAATTTTCAATTCACTTCATTAGTTGAATAAGAATGCATATAGCCATATATAAAAACTCTGAAAGTAAAAATAGATAGATGTTTCAAATTTTTTACAAAATTTGTGTCCAAGACATGTTTGGTCATCTGACGTAAAAACTCAAAATGCATGCAAAAATCAACCTAAGTAGACCTAGTGATGCTCATGATAATAGGTGACAACCCGAGCTATCATGCGCAAGAGACGCATCCAATGGCTTGTAACACCAATAGTATGGTGCTGCAGCCCCATAGGTAACTCCTTGATTCGGATATCTGGAATACTAAGGGTTAGTCCCTCTATATGATCCTACAACTCTGCCAGTGTCTCGGCCAAATCAAAATCCTGGAGAACTTCTTTGCCAACATTTCTCCGTGGTGGCCCACTTGCCTCCTGTTGGTGCCTCATAGGTTGAACAGTACCAACTTCTGCATGCATGAGAATGATTTTAGTTTGGTCTTGGAATATCAAAACACAAAAACATGTAGAAAATTAAAAAACTAAAAAACATTTGGTTAATTTTTTTTACCTATAACACCCCATTGAGCGCCCACTGGTAAACTCAACTCTGGATCTCCACAAAAATCCGTCCCTGCGTATGGATGGTCCTCGATGACAATGTGTTGTCGATCTAGCCAACTGAAGAATGCAGTAGAAAATGTAATCACTAACTGACTAGCATGTCTAGCCATCAATTCGACCCACCTCTACATCTGTGGATCTCTAGGACTAGGTACACCAAGTGTTACATGCTGAGGTTGCATCAATGGAATTCTGTCTAAGGTAAAAGCAATTAAGAGCGATCCATAGCTAAAGTTCTTCGTCTTACCGCTCTTTACCTTTGTCAGCTGTTCTTTCAATGAAGAAAGTATTGTCTCACACCAGTTGAATAAAGTTGGCTCAAGACACTCAAGTGCATACTGCATGTATGATCTGTTGGCCAGATGAAGTGTCACACTGCCTGCCAACTTTGCGATGGTGAAAAGGATTGTTCTCATGGGTAAATCACAAATATATTTGATGATTATCTTTCCGTACTTGCTAGGCTATGTACATGGCCGACAGAATTGTTGAACATAGTCCCTCACTGATTCCTCTCCATGGGAAGAACCTGAAAGTGAAATGGGGGCACCTCGTCTTGACAACCCTGTAAGAAAGTAAACATCATCGATCATAATAGGGACCACTTTGTCCCTTATGTGAAAAGCTTGATCCGTCGGATCCCATGCATGAACTAGAAAATACAATAGTTTTGATTGTTGCCTAATTCCGGACAACATGAAGTATTTGAGCAACCCACAGTTTTTGAGGGCCTCAACAGTACCCAAATTATTTAGGGCAACCATGTCTTGTTCTTCATGCTCTCTTTCTCACCAAGTAATAGACATTCTGATTCAATGAAAGCCTGAAATCAAACCATAAGATTAGTTAGCATCCTTTTCATGCAAAAAACTGGAGAAATTTTGGGCCAAACAGGTGAAACAAGTTTTCGAAACTCGCCCAGTGTAGCCCAGGCAAGGAGACAGTGCACTGCAGTGTAGCTAGCCTTCTGTCTGGGTGCTCCCGAGTGCAATTTTTGACATGGAAGCCTACGCTAATCCCAGGGAAAAATATTCAAACCCCAGGGGCCCTAAAAACCATAAAAACTTGCATGAAACTATAAAAGAATGACACAAAAAGAAAGAGGAGGGGTAGATCTCCTACCTGGTCTGGACAACATGAGAAATGATCCACAAAATCTCTCACAATCAACTGTTGAAGATCGAGGTAAAAAACAGGGTTAGAGCACAAAATGAATGGTAAATATCAAATGATGAAAATAACATGGTAAATTCTTGTTTTTATGTTTATTTCATGATCATTAAATGAGTGAACTTTAGTATTTACCTATTTTTACCAATGAAATAGGTATGTTTGATCAATTTGGTGTTTCTTTGAATATATTTACAGTTGACTTACAAACTTTAATGTGCATGATTGTGAATTGTACTTTAACCACAAAGCATACTTTTATCTCCTTTTCGAGCTGTGTTAAACATCAGAAAAGGAACCCCCTTAGAGTCCTCTTTAAGCTCTTTTCAAACTCTCGAAATATGAAAACATTTCCAAGCACTTGTCTTTTTCAGCTCGTTAACAGATTGGAAATGACATCTACTCAGTATAAGTTTAACCCTTTTCTAGATTGAGATAGATTATTTACCAAAAAGGAATACGTTGACCAAACATGGTCAATAGGTTCTTTCTCGTATTGTTTTATGCTTTTTCGGACTTGAGAGACAAATATACGAAAAAGAACTTGTGGAGTTTTCTTTTTGTCCCTTTTCAAACTCTCTAAACATGAAAAGGACCGAGTTATCATTGTCGTTAAACTCGTTAAAACATCAAATAGCGACAAACTTGTTCATCATGACAAGGCCGAGTTTCACATTTGCTAGACTCATTAAAACATCACATAGAAATGGATTCACCCGAAGGATGGAATTATACAACAAGTATATGTTATCCTCCTCAAGATTGATAAAAAATAAATGGGTATTGGTCAGCAATGACTGTGGAAAATGGGAAAAGGGGTAAACCACTTTATGGTAGTAGGTCGCTCTTGAACATGACACTTTCACTTCATCAGTGTGACTACATGGGTTGGGTTATCTGGTTAATGGTCACCATACCTTGGTCTATCATACCATCCATTACTTTGGTTTTGGGTCAATGCTGCCAATTCATCTAGTGTCGCCAACATGTTCAAGAGAAGTCATTTAGTTAAATTCATCCTTTGCAATACTCATAAACCTTCATTTTCATGATTGCCATTCCTGAACCTTGTGTCGTCAGTCAAATTCCATCTCCAAAATCATTACACTCATTTCGTATCATTGATGTGGGATACATCAAGGCCCTCCTGTGACGAGTCGCTTCTTGTTGACATTAGCACATTATCCAAGAATTTGACTTAGAATCACCCTTTCAGTAACTTGGGGCTTGCTTACATCAATGACAAGTTTCTTGCTTCCAGCGATAGGTTGACATCACTGGCCTTCGACCGAAAGGCTTTGTATGGTGTTTGACAACAAAACATCCATTCACACCATGCAGAATATACTGTAGTACCTTGAGGATCATTATCATTATCGATGATTTCTTTCGCATATGTTAACAACTTACGTCATTGGCTGGTAATTAGACAGTGTCTTCCCATGTTCGAATTCAGATCACATATTCACATGGTTAGACTTGTAATTGAGCGAACGAATGAATGAGATAGAAGACCCCGAATCTAGTTTCATCCATTCGGGCTGCGAAATCAAGAAAGTACCAAATCATATGTATAATGACTTTACATTGATGGTCACCCGATCATGGGTCGATATCTGTAGATGACTATTTATGTACTTGTAATGAAAGTTTTTATGCTGAGCATGGGTATACCTTCCCTCAACAATTCATGAGAAAAAATCAAAATATCATGATATTATGTATTGTAATCAATGCAGGTCACCATCCACTTCGGAACCTCCTCATCACATCGTGAAGCATATCACTCGACATTATCATTTTCGACATGCTTTAAGGGGCATCTGCTACATATGCATTTGGGCACATCACTCCCATCATTTAGATCAGTACTATTAGGGCGCATCAAACCCTAATTCAGTTGCTACATGCCCTATACAAGTCATCACTTTGAATGCCTCCTTCCCTGAGAGTTTCTTGGCCTGAAGCCCTCCAGAAATGCCTCCTTGAGGGACCAATGCAGCGCTTCAGTGCATGTAGGCCCATGTCAGGGTGATTTCCAGAGCACTTAGGCCCACTTTGACCTGTGCTGGGCGAGATTGAGCAAAATCATCATAGGGTTCTGGCATTATTCTTATCTTCTAGAACCATCTAGAAGATTCCCACACTTATCATCTCTTATGAGCTCAAAATTGGATAGGGAATGAGTTAAGTAACGTCCTATCCTCACATCCCTTCTTCCATGGAAACTAACCCTAAGTTTGGAAGGCCATTCAATACCCTCATTTATGACCAAACCTCCTCCATTTTCCTATAAATTGAGCACTCATCTAAGTGATCAGGGGCTGGACTTTGAGAATTTGTAAGGAGATACTGTTGGTGTGAGGTTTGAGATTATAAGCAAATATTGTTATGTTTTTGGAGTGTTGTACTTTTGATGTGATGTTGGTTGGAACCCAAGCTAGAAGAGTGACAATGGATCGAACTTCATGGTTGTAATTCTTCCTTCTACTTAATAAAGTTGTTTACATCTTTTCCCATATTCTTGTCTTTATGTATGATGATTATATGTGTAAATGATTTCAACTCCATTTTATAATAGTAGATAGATCTCTTGCTTTGATTGGTTTTTGTCTTCTCTTTATCCGTAGATGCAAAATTCCACATCACACATCCTCTCTCTTTTTTCATTTCCCTACTGCTATGCACTCTGGCAATGGAGAATCTATTACATCTTCATTTCCAATACCGAAAGCCAAATATATGATTCCTTTATTTTAAAATCCAAAGTGCCAATTGTGAATACTATATTCCAAGGCCTTATGCTAAATTTTAGTTTGAAGATTGCCTTTCAAGTAATATGTTGTGAAGTGGGATGAATGATTTACTGAGTTCCTTGAAAATAATTTTACATCTATAAAAAAAAGGTGTTGAAGATCAATTGGAGTTATGATTTTTTTATTTGGCTCGTTGGATATGGGTTGATTGTGAAGTCAAATGATCATTCCATGGGTTCCTAGAAAATGCTTTCACATCTACAAGAACAAATTCTTTTAGCTTAATTGGAACTATGATGCACTTTTTCGATTTAGTTGGTTGGATATGGGATGATTCATGGGTCTGGTCATCGATTATTAGTTCTTCTCTTTGATTTCAGACGTTAGGATTGGAAGCATTGGGGGTGGTTGATTAGTGCCCCTAGGTGATACATCACCCATTCCCCCCTCTTATTGGAGGAGTTCGTAAGTCCCATTTGTGGTCGAGAGAGGGACAAAACTGAAATTGTTGTATGAACAGAAATAATGATTGCCCATGTGCTAGCATACGATGTATATATAAATAATAGATGCAATACAATAAAAGACAAATTCCCACTAAAAAAAAAGAGGTTGATATTGTTAAGGTAGTTGCTATGCGTGTTTTTACTTCTTGACCCAACGTAAAGAGTTGCAATGTATAAACTGTAAGTTTGAGTTGTTTCTATTTTTTTCTACCTCTTCCACAGGATAGTAGTTCAAGTTTTTTGTTTAACAGGGCACCTGATAGAATGCTAGCAATAGAAGTTCATTGTTTCCTTGTTCCTCCTGGGCTAGAGGAAATGAGAAGTCTAATAGCATAATTATTTTACCCACCTACTAGAATTTCTCTTTGGAATTGATAATTGGATAAGGCACTGACTAGCTTTCCATGCCTCTGTAGGTTCAATTTTGTGAAGGCGGCATCATCAAAGTTGTGTTGCGTCCATACCTAAGATAATTGCCTTGGGGGTCCATTAAAATTTAAAAATAAGTTCTTTTCATGGGGAACTTATTAGTTTATTCAGTATATTCGGGATACCATATGACTAAAAGAAGTAGCTTCATGTCATTCATATATGGTGTTTTACCTTGGATCACACACATCTCAAGTTATCAAGGATCCTGCCTTTATGCCTATTTTGTGTCCATACTGAAGGGGACTTTTCACACTTTGTGACATTGTTCATTTGAGGTCTTCACAAGGTATCTTGTATAATGCTTTTCTTTACAACACTGTAAATGAGCTTGAGTTGGAATTATTTGGACAACATTCTCCATTAGTATTTTCCTCGATTGTCATTTTCTTAATATAAAGGGTAACAAATTCGTGTGGTTTAATCCACTATAACTCATTATCATAAATTTTAATAGCATGGATAATACCTTAATACCTTATAACTCATAGTAGCATATGGGTATCTTCTCTCAACATTGCTCTTATTTTGCCTTACTATTTCTTTGCCATATTGAGTGATTATTGCGTTCACAACTACTTGATATGCATCGTTGTAGATGGTAAACAATTTTTTTCTTGGGTTGAGCAAGTGAGAGTGAGAACTATGATGAACAACTCAATGATAGTAGCCATTTTTAACTAATCGGTCCAAAAGGCCTTGCCCTTGTCTATATTAGAACCCTTAAAAAATAATTTCTCTAGGGTTATGAAAACCTACTAAACATGGGAGTCAAAACCATTGTTGCAATTATTTCCCATTACAGAAGCATATTACATAGTATTATGACATGAATTGGATAGTTAATATTTACCATGTTCTAAATATTGAACAAGTGAGTACATATTTTTCTTGGAGAATCAGTGCCACATGGCTGCTACTTTGCAAATGATTCATGGTATTTTACAAAGTTTGTAATTAGAGGCATGACTTAGCCAAATTGTTTTAGTCATTTTCCTTATCATATTTAAATACCACTTACCTATCACATATAGGTTTTGACTTGGCAGGATATATTGTGTTGTTCCCTGCTGAGAGGTACGCAACTTTGGTTTTTTCTCTTTATTGCATTGTTTTTTACATGTTGAAAGGTATGAATGGACACTTTTCCTATCCTTAGGAAATTAGTTTAACATTAATTTTCCCCTATTGTGGAATTTTTTCCTTTATGGTTGTTATCTATTATTATGTTACACTATTTATGTTTGTTATATAACTGATGTTACATGCTGTCTAAACGCATTTTATTCCCTTATTTCTACCCTCTATTTTCCTTCTCACATTTTTTTTTGTAGAATGCCACATGCTCTTTTATTTTTAATATAGTCGTAAATTTTCTCTTGCATAAAGAAACCTACCCTATATTTTTTTTTTTTTTACTATTAATTGACTGTATCCATAGATCCAGTTCATCAGAAAAGTTGCAAGGTCATTTGAATAGGGTGAAAATTTGTAATTGACATAAATGCATAAAGACACTTTGCTTTACACATAACTACCATAATCAAAACAATGCTTCCTACTTTGTCTTGCTACTACCAAACCTCTTTGTTTGAACAAGGCCTCAATGTCTGTTAGGTATCTCATTCAAATTTCCTATCCCTTTCTCTCTTCCTTCCAAAATTGTTCTTCACTCAATAAAAAACAAATTCATGCTAGGTGTTGTTTTCTTCTTTCTTTGTTTCTTACCCACAATACACTTAACATAGCCACATGAAAATTGCACAAATCATAAGGACAATAGTCTAGAAATCTATGTGTTTCTTGTATCACACTTGTTCTTGCACATTTTTTTCCTCATGCTTTTTTATCTTCCACACTTTTTCCTTCAATTTTTATTGTTGCTTCATCTCTTTTAAGATAAACTCTTTAACCTTTTTCTTCATTTTACTACACAATTTGTTCTTCACTTTCATACACTTACAGTTGATATTCTCTTGCAACACCTTTCTTTCAACAACAAAGTTGTATCACCATGGAGCCAAACTTGACTAGCAATGCACTTCCATTGTTGTTTTTTGGCTCTATTGAGATGCAAGCAATCCTCTAGGTCATTGCTGTTGAACAAATCCACCCTGCTAGGACATCAACCCCTCACTACTTTGTCTCTCTTTCTAATGGTACTCACAAGCATGCAATATTGCTTCTTTCTTCACATGATGCCCTGTAAAAAATGGATACTTGCAAATAGGCTCTATTGTGCTCCTCAAAAAATTCACATGCACATATGCACATCATACTATGTATGTTGTGCACTGTGGATCCTGCCGATCCACCCTACCCTTCCTCCCTAACCTTCCTCTCCTTTTATGTCTGTTTTAGAATCCATTTGCTTTAATATTGTTTTACTTCCCCTCTACACTCACATATGTTCATTCTTGTAGGTCTCTTTGTGTCTTGAACTTGAAATATTCCACCATGTAGAAACTCTATTTGGCAAGCCAACCCCTCTTATTCTCTCCACCGAACAAGTTCTCAATGCGAACTCGTCCTCATCTATTGGCTCTTCGTTTTCATCACCCCCCCTATTGACATCCAATCTACAAACCTCACAAATTTTTCTATTGCATCTACAACAACTCTACCTTTTAAGAAACTTACCCCAACACAGAAAATTTGGTGCATATAAGGCAGAGTACTCGTAGAAACACCCCTTTGTGAATACACCGATGTATCCGACTCTGGAAAATCTCTTGGGTTTGACCTCGGTGACTGTGACGGTGAAAAAATCCATGTATCTGCATTCAATGACTTGGTGGAGTCGCTCCATGCTCTCATTCAGCTTGGCCAAGTCTACATTGTTTCCAATGGAACCATAAAGGTCCCGAACCCAACGCACAACCATCTTAAACACTCATTTGAAATCCTCCTCTTATCCACATCAATTGTATCTCATCTTATAGATGACGATAAAAAAATACCTTCCCATACCTTCCATTTTGTGCCAATAAGTTCACTCAACCTTGCAACTCTCGACTCATTTGTTGATCTTATCAGTGTTGTTAGCCCGACCTCTCCTGCCTCTATCATGCGCAGACATGATGGCTCTGAAACTCCCAAAAAAATATCTCGTTGCAAGACATGTCTGGTAATAACATCGATGTCACCTTGTGGGGCAAACACTACCACATCTAAGGATGTGCACTCTCCAATCTCCTCATGGCACGTGACATCCTAGTCCTTGCAATCGGAGGGGGCCGACTTGTCAGGTTCAATGGGCGGATTGTCAAAACTATCCCGACGAATTGTCTTCTTATAGATCCAGATATTTCTGAAACACGCCAACTCAAACAATGGTCTCAACAATAAGGTGTCATCTCTTCCTCATCAGCACTTAGCTGGAAATACACAGGCAAGACCAACAGGCCCATGCAAACAAAAACAATTGCTACCATTGTTGCAATGGCCCCTGATAAAAAATCTTCGTGGGTTGCACTTCATGCTACTGCTACAACAATTAATATGGATGACTTCTACTTCCTCGCATGCCGCCTTACCATTGATGGGATGCAATGTATCAAAAGGGTTGTATGACAAGTTGACGACACATGGAATTGTTTAAAATGTGAAGGCTCCTTCCTCAAATGTGACTACTGCTATGTGCTATAGCTTGAATTGCACTTCCACACTGGGCAACTAAAAAATGTGGTTGCTTTCAATGATGCCGCAAATTACCTATTGGTCATATCAACAAAGAACTGCTGCCTCCTCTCAAGCAAGCTAGAAGTTGTCAGAGACATATCCATTAACATCACAACACGTCAATTCCTCTTCACTCTGGATGTCACAAAATAAACTTTCAATGGTGTTGAATTCCTCCACCCAACCCTCATGCACTCTGAAGAGCTTCCCTACGCCTTTGCATCCGCTCTCCTCCTGTAAGATCTTCAACCCTCTCCTCCCCCTGCTAGATTGATTTCCCGTCAACTATAAACATGCCTTTATCCCATCTCCCTCTCTATTCCCCGTCTCTTGTTCTATACACCCTTTACCTTTAACATTTTTCTTCTCATATCCCTCCCCTTCTCCATTGATGCCCATCCTTCATCTTGCAAACACTTTCCCTATTATGCCTGTAACAACCTCCGGGGTAAATGTCCATATAAACAACATAATAGGAACATAAATACAATAAACATATCAGCCATCAAATCCATATACACATCAGTACATTTGCACATGAAAACAAAGGATTGATTTTTTTCATTAATAAATGTAATGAACCAATCGGAGATGGGACTACCACGTTCCACCCGACCATAGATTGGCTGAGCCAAGTCTCTATTCAGCCAATCACCCCCGTGCCATATTCCGAGCATGAATGTGGGATCTCATAGAACACATCAACCAAAACTCATTCAGGGCTTCCAGAGGCCACCCACCTCAACCCATCAAACAATAATTCCACCTCACATTCAGACATCACCAAAAACCATCATCAGATTGGTCTCCATCCAAGCCTTCTAGGGCTTCTAGAGTGTTTGTCCAACCAAGGCTTCCAGAACTAGTAACTCAACTCACAACTTATACAGGGCTTCCAGAGCATTTGTCCAACCAAGGGTTCCAGAACTAGTAACTCAACAAACAACTTATACGGGGCTTCTAGAGCGTTTTTCCAACCAAGGCTTCCAACACTAGTAACTCAACCCACCAAGGGATTCCAGAGTGTCTGTCCAACCAGGGTTTCCAGGACTAGTAACTCAACCCAAGCTGTTATAGGGCTTCCAGAGTGTTTGTTCAACCAAGGTTTCCAATACTAGTAACTCAACCCAAGCTATTACAGGGCTTCCAGAGCGTTTTTTCAACCAAGGATTCTAGGACTAGTAACTCAACCCAGGCTATGGAAACATAAGAACCAACAAAAACAAAGTAATGAAAGTAAACCCATAATCACCATGGCTATCCAAGAAATGGCAAGGCTAGGCAATCCACTGTCGATCCAGGCAATCCTCCATGCCAATGATAGATCACAACCAAGAAACCACATGCATGTGCCATGCATGCCAAAACTAGTGAATAAATCATACATGCAACTCGATACCTGCAAGCAAATCTGATGTAGTTGTTGATGTCGATGCCTTCTTGCTCTTTCCTGTTCTTCCTTTGCCTTCTTGCTCCAAGAATCCAAGTATACCACACCCTCCAAGAGTGTTCTAAGAAAATTCTAAGTCTCCAAGAGTATGAGAGAGAGAGAGAGAGAGAGAGAGAGAGAATAATGAGAGAGCTCCAAAGCTAAACTGGCCAAGTCTTTCCCACTGATAATCAGAAGCCATTTTATTAATGAGGCCTCTATTTTCTTCGTTTTCCATTATTTTCCTTCAATTTCCTCCTCACATGCAACATGTGACCTTTCACCTTCCTTTTCTCCTAATTTCCATTATTTTCATAAATAATTGTGCCAAAATACCTTTTTGCCTCTTTAATGCCTTGGCCATTGCCTTTGCCAATTTCCTTAGCCATAAACAATCAAATGAATGCACACTATGATTTCATGCTCACCATTGAGCTTGGAATACATGTCCCATCATCCATGGCATTTATATATTTTTACATGGAATTTTCACAAGGGTTGTTACAAAACCCTCCCCCTTGGGGGAACACCGTCCTTGATGTTCAATGACATGTATAACCAACATGACTACTGAAAACAAAACATACTGCCCATGGAGCCTTATAAAACAACTCATTGCAATATTTACAATGAATGACCCGCTCAAAAGAAAAAACATCATGAGAACATGACTAGATAAAAACCACACCACAAATCCACTGCAAAGTCAAATCTGCAACCAATGTCTAGTAATATAATCCTATGCCGCTTTTCCTCCTAGCAAACAGTTACCGACTCATTGTCCTAGGGTGCACTCCCAATGTGCATCTGATTCCATCTGGCAATGCTAATTACAAAAACAAATCCATTTGTGACCTTCCCTTCTTTGCTACACTGTCCCTCGGGAAACTGGTCACCTCTTCCGTGCATTCACTGACCTTCCAAGTTCTGTTGGTATCCCCATCCCGGGCAGTCTATCCCTTGGCAAGGCTTCCTCACATCAAAAGATCCAAAGACCAAGGCATATACCTACATCAAAACTACCATACCGGTCATAACATACTCATGGCAATCGATGGACACTATTGGGTACTAGTGCCCTGCTCTTGAAGTGCTTTACCAACACACTGTTGCATGTTCCAATTTATTTCGTTCTTGCTGATAATTCTTTTAGTCGATTTCAACCACCCAACTGGGCATGTTCATGCTTCCTAAACCAAGAACATAAATTTCATTAGATTCAAAATCAATTGAAATAACTTCAAATCAAACCTCATTGGTAGTTCGTCAATAAGGTGCACTTGGAATCCTATTTGCTTCTTGTCACAAGAAGTCAAACTAGCATCTTTGACCAAATCAACATGTATAAAAATATCACATCAGGTTAGCTCAAAACGCAACCATCATAGATCAAAATCATAAATCACATGTAACCATCATAAAACAGAATCATAGATCACATATAATCATCATATACCATAATCATAAATCACATGCATAATAAAATTGAAATAAAATGATGATACTTATCCTTTCCTCAATCCTTAGCTTCTACCTTTGTCTTTATTCCATACACACTCTGGATCGGTTGCCACACCCAACAAACACCCAGTGCCTTCTCCTCTACTAGGTGCACATATGCATAGTGTGCATCACACACACACAACCACACCTAACACACAACACCATGAAATACATGCACCTACACCTGAAATACAACACATACACCTACAACCAATGTATAACACAGTGCATCCATCTATACCCAATGTGCAATACCACCCAATACATGTACCTACACAGAGTACAACACAACGAGTACGCACGCCGTAATACCATAACTACATGATGCACATACATAATACCGCATGCCCATAACACAACATCGACGACATCCACACAATATGACACATACACCAGTACCATAGGCACAACATGTACATAGTACTACCGGTACACCACACTGCCTGCACAACATCACATATACATGGCATCACCTGCATAATGCCACATGTACACTACACCACTATACAATGCATAAACAATACCACATGTACACAGTACCACAAGCACGACATGTACACGACACCACATGTACACAATGCCATATGCACGATATGTACATAGCACCACATGCACACAATGCCACTTGTACAATGTGTACACAACACCACACGCATACTACACCCTTGTACAATCATGCACACCATACCATATGTACATAGTACCAATGTACCACATGCATGCAACACCACTTGTACATAGCACTACATATCCCACATGTACATAGCATCATCTGTACACAACACTGCATATCCAACTTGCACATAGCACCATATGCACACACACGCTACATATACTTAATGAAGATAATACAATATGTATACAAAATCCCATATGCAATATTTTCACAACCCAATTTTACCATCTTGTACATAAAATTGAATAAATAACATGTACACATTCTATGCATACACAACACCGCATATGCATACATCATATATGAAACATATACATTACATGCACAATAGTAGTACCACACATCCAAAACCATATTGTCCTTACCAAGAAACCCTCGTGCATTATCCATGCTTACCCTAGCATGTTGCAAACCACACTGCTTTCAATTTGCTGATGTATCCTTCAACATTACCTATCATAACATAAACATAGGCATAACACAAGTATACAATATCAATTAATATCCACATGATACTGACCTCGTATATTTTTCATGACTACTCTTCCCAATTGATTCCTCATAAGGCCAAGAACCTCTTCATGTTGTTCTCCTGCATAAGGAATCATTCCTCCACAAGAATGATCCCTAACAACCCTGTCAGATAATAACATAGATGCATGGATACATACATACATATATAATCATTAGCATAAAAAAAATCATCATCTTGTCAGGCAACGACATAGATACATTCATGTATGCATATATAAACATCAACATAATCATGATCATAACATAATTACCAAATAACATAAGGTCTAGGTTAAGAGAAATTCCTTTATTCATGCAACATGTGAGCAACATTGAGAACAACAGTTCCCAACATGGCCAAGGCATATGGTGCCTCAAATCCATTTACTTTACCTTTTCTTGTTACCTTTCTCATGACTATACTGCTACCATGCATTCACCACAATGGACCCAGCCAGTCCAACCGAATGTCATAGCCTTACCTTCCATTGCGCTTACTCATGCACCAAGATTCATTTGAATCTTACATTATCTTTCAAGTACCACACAAATCTCCCCGAGCTCCATCAACTTTCATCTTTCCCAACCAATTCCCAAGACTCAAAACAATAAAAGAGAAGACAAGAAAAAACCAAGAAGAAGACCACGAAAGCCCATATCAATGTGACACTACAACAAAGTGGCAAGGCCTTGCACTAGACATAAACAAAACCAAAATCAAGCTCAAAAGACCAAAAGTACAAGGCTGACACCATGACTCAATCCCCATGGTTCCCAAGGAAATCTCAACCTGAGCCATCTTCAAGATTTCATGGCAACCTATCTTGCCATGCAACTCCCTGCATCATGCTGTCATAAACAAATAACTGTCAATGTATAATTAAGAATAATATTAATACACCAGATACCTCATCTAATTGTGCTAAGCACGCTGCTTAGAACTAAACACATCCATGCCATCTCTCAGGGGACACCAATCTTTAACAGACCCACCTGTAGCTAAATACTAACTAATATACTTATCAAGTGCGTGTTCATGAATATAGCACATATCCACATAATGTCAGAAGAAAACAAGGTTAAGAAGACTTCCTATGTGCAAAGAACTCATTTGTTCAAAATTATGGTTTCCAAACATAGACAAAAGAATTCTTTCCCAATTCCTTTCTTTTACCTTTTTACCTCGTTGGAATCGAGGCTTACTATATGCTATCACAACACCCAACTGTTAGTTATATAGACACATCAACTATTATCTTGTCATGCTAATACCAAGCATGTTACCCTGTAACTACTCACACATGTCAACCACATGTTCCAAATATCAAGACAATCATATCTATTAATTTGAAATCAATTGTTACCAAGACTAACAATCATTTGTCATAATCCATAGTCAACTCATAGTCATTAGTCATAATACTACAACTATCACCTACTATACTCAAGTATAGATCAACTGTCTCAACACATATATTTTAGTACAATCATCTTAAAAAAAGATCATTTGAACACATACTCATATTATGCAATTCATCAAACATTCATACCATGTTAAATAAATCAACTAGATGACATAATCAACAGTCAAGCACCAAAAATATAAAATAAGCAACTGATACATTAATGTATCTCAGGGGAGGTGATCTTGTTTGCACAATCAATCTAGTTAGCACGATATAACTTTACAACACATCAACTCAAGAACTCATAAGATCATGATATCCTTAACAGTATCTAACTAACATGTTCACATTGTAAACTCATACACATATGCAAAGTCAATCTAGATAAGTATGACACCATCTCACAAATATGTTTGTTCATACCTGAATATCGCAACCATAACCATCTGCATAGGTCAAACTAGGTTAACACAATACATATGACATCAAGATCTTCAACGTAATGAACATAACCATCACGCATATGAACAATCCAAATTATAACATCAATATGTCACTGAAATGACCCTAATCATCAAGTTAATAGCATATAACAACAATAAGCTATATACCATACTCATCAACAACATACAACATAATCATTAGGTTATCTAATATAAAACAACAATAGCAATGCATACAACTACATGTTACTATCATTCTTGACTATCTGACACATATGCATATAACCACACTAATCATCTAACATCTATCATGAATGTAACCATAACATCAAATAAAGGTTCTTAAACCTAATGTATATAACCCTAATGCATATAATATTCCTTAACTTACATACTTGCATGCCAAACATACAATACCTGTATGACGAGCTGCTCTTATCCCAAAGTCTAATGTTGCAGCCTCATTATGATGATTTGCATCCCTTGCTCTATCTCAACTAGCTCATTAGCATCATAATAACCAATAGCATCATGATGACCTAAATTGAATACAATGACTTCACAACGCATGTTTGACCTACTATACATGCATAATCATAGCCATGACCATACATGCATAACAACAACCATTACTTCATTGTACACATTTCCACATGCAACCAACAATATGTATAAGCAATGCCAAATCAACTACACCTACACATAAACACATGTAGTCGAACATAAGCAATTAGGTCTTGTAATCAACCTACAAGATTGATACATATAATCAAAATATTCAAAAATGTAACCTTACATACAAGGATGTAAGTAGGTATCATGAAATCAACATGTAAGCGACATATAATTCATACACAGTTAGTTACATGTTCTAAAAATCAAGACATCCTGTTTATTAATTTGAAATCAGCTTTCATCAATACTAACAGCCTATGAGCATACCCCCTTACTATCTATGGTCCACACTAGGGTAGAAGGAGGGATCTACTATAATGGCCCGATCTCCAATGTTCAATTATGGAAATGGGATCTCCAAAGCTCTACTAAATTTAACCACGCTTGAAAAGAAATTGATTTTTATTTCTCATACATTTGTATGAGACTAAGTCAAAAACATTGCACTTATTCCACTTGTAACATAATAACTAAAAACATGCCACTTTTCCATTTCCTTACATGAAACTTTTCAAATTCCTTGCATACAACCTTTCAAATTCCCTACATGCAACTCTTCAAATTCTTTGCATGAAAATAGGCATAGATCATATAGATCCATATTATCATACTACAATACTATCCAATCCAAAAAAAATAATATTTTCTCCAAACAATTACCATATTTTTACATTTTTCTTGAAACAACTATTATACTATTACATTGGCATGTAAGCATTTCTTCAAACACTTTACATGCAAACTAATATAGCAACTATTTGCATACAAGTAAGCATATATCAACTACAAGAATACTATTACACATCAATACTATCCCCAACCACAAACAACATACTCATTGGGGCATTTTATCAAACAGTTTGTACGCAATTAATCATTGAACTATTTAAGCATTTCATCAAACACTTTGCATGCAAACAAATATAGCGAATGATTCAATGCATATATCCAAAAATGTAGTAGTACAAGTTATGGAAACTAAACCATATGATCAATGGAATTTTCGCTCACTATGGTTCAAGTTTCAATTTCTGAGATTTCATAGATGAAAAGTTATAACAAAAATACCAACACAATCCTATTTGGTGCACAATTCTAGGAGTATCGAGAAAGCTCGACATCCACAGGTCATATATCCTGAAATATAGCGAATAAATGTCTGACATTTTTATCACAAAATCATTGGGATTGCTCCTCATTGTGGAAAATATTTCAGCTCCTAAGAGTGCCTGGAAGAAAAATTATAACAAAAATGTCAATGTGACCTGTTTGAGGCCTGATTTTAGGAGCATTTAGAAGGCTCGACTCCATCTATTCATATCTCCTAAAATATTGTGACCCAATATCTGAAATTTCTACCACATAATTAGTGGTATGTCTCTGTAATAAGGAAAACTGTTTAGCTTTTGAAAGTCTACACAAGATGAGTTATTGCGGAAATTCCAACATGACCTATTTAAAGGTGCATTTAGGAAAGTCATCCTCCTTAGATCATAATTCCTAAAGTATTGTGAACCAAGATATGAAATTTTACCACATTATCAGTGGGATTTACCTTCAATATGGACAAATTTTCAACTTCTAATATGCCACAGAAGAAAAGTTATAACAAATATGACAGAAAGGTCTAAAATTTAACCTTTGTTCTTCATTTCACCTATGATAGAGCCCATCGAGTCCAATTGTTTGAACCTGGAAGCTTTGATACCACTTAGTAACAACCTCCAGGGTAAATCTTCATACAAACAACATAATAGGAACATAAATACAATAAACATATCAACCATCAAAATCCATATATACATCAATACATTTTCACATGAAAATCAAGGGAATGAATTCTTTCATTAATAAATGCAACAAACCAACCGGAGATGGTACTACCACGTTCCACCCGATCATAGATTGGCTGAGCCAAGTCCATCTTCAGCCAATCACCCTTGTGCCATATTCCAAGAATGAATGTGGGATCTCATAGAACACATCAATCAAAACTCATTCAGGGCTTCTAGAGGCCACCCACCTCAACCGATCAAACAATGATTCCACCTCACGGTTGGACATCACCAAAAACCATCATCAGTTTGGTCTCCATCCAAGCCTTCTAGGGATTCCAGAGTGTTTGTCCAACCAATGCTTGTAGAACTAGTAACTCAACCCACAACTTATACAGGGCTTCCGGAGCGTTTGTCCAACCAAGGCTTCCATAACTAGTAACTCAACCACAACTTATACAGGTCTTCCAGAGTGTTTGCCCAACCAAGGCTTCCAGGACTAGTAACTCAACCCACCAAGGGCTTTCAAAGCATTTTTCTAGCTAGGGCTTCCAGGACTAGTAACTCAACCCAAGTTATTACAGGGCTTCTAGAGTGTTTGTCCAACCAGGGCTTACAGGACTAGTAACTCAACCCAAGCTGTTACAGAGCTTTCAGAGCATTTGTTCAACTAGGGTTTCCAGGACTAATAACTCAACCCAAGCTAAGGAGACATGAGAACCAACAAAAATAATGTAATGAAAGTAAACCCACAATCACCATGGCTATCTAGGAAATTGCAAGGCTAGGAAATCCGCTGTTGATCCAAGAAATCCTCCATGCCAATGATAGATCACAACCAAGAAACCACATGCATGGGCCATGCATTCCAAAACTAGTGACTAAATCATACATTCAACTCGATACCTGTAAGAAACTTTGATGTAGTTGTTGATGTTGTTGCCTTCTTTCTCTTTCCTGTTCTTCCTTTTCCTTATTGATCCAATAATCCAAGTACGCCACACCCTCCAAGAGTGTTCCAAGAAAACTCTAAGTCTCCATGAGTATGAGAGAGAGAGAGAGAGAATAATGAGAGATCTTCAAAGCTAAACTGACCAAGTCTTGCCCACTGATACTCAGAAGCCTTTTTATTAATGTGGCCTCTATTTTCTTCATTTTCCATCATTTTCCTTCAGTTTCCTCCTCACAAGCAACATGTGACCTTTCACCTTCCTTTTCTCCTAATTTCCATTATTTTCATAAATAATTGTGCCAAAATACCTTTTTGCCTCTTTAATGCCTTAGCCATTGCCTTTTCCAATTTCCTTAGCCATAAACAACCAAATGAACACACACTAGTATGTCCTGCCCACCATTTAGCTTGGAATACGTGTCCCATCATCCCTAGTATTTATATATTTTTACGTGGAATTTTCACAAGGGTTGTTACAATGCCCTTCCATTTTTCTATTGCCAACTCATTTCCCACCCTTCTCTCTCATTAATCCTCACTTGCCCTTTTGCACCTTGCCAAACCCTATCGTCTGCACTTATATCTCTACCTTTTCTTTAAAACTCATATTCGACAATGGTTCCTACTTCTGTAATGCTTTCTCGTAACTATATACGCCATCTCCCAATTGTAATGGTTCTCATGAACAAATGGGAAGCCACTCATTTTTTTTCCCATGTGCATAAATGGCCATTTTCTCACTTGTAATATATCTTCTATATATATGGGCATTTGCTCACTTTCATTTTTCTATTTTTTCTCATCATTTAAGCTTCTTTGTGAATGCACATATGAATATGATATACTCAGTATGAAAAATAATACACACCTAATGCTCTTAATTATGGTAAAATGTACACCATATATATGCTACTATGCTTTGTAATGAAAAACAAAACACATAAAAAAAACACAAAAAAACCTTCTTAAGCATGCTTCACTTGCCTTTTCTCCTACTTCACTTACACCTCTAATGTTGAAACAACTTTCTTGTTTGAAAATCTATGCAAACCACCCCAGAAAATAGAGTGCAGAAGGAACAACAATGATGCCACTATGCACTTAACAAGGATAGAAAAAATGCATGCCATCATCTTCTCTACAACAATCGTAAATCCAACCTTCCCTCTCAAATCAACCCAAACCAAACTCCTATTCCTTCCCATATTTATTTCCATCTCCTACCATCCACCCAAACTCTTTTAATTTCCCTTCCATGTCCACTAACCACCCAATCAATTCCAATCATTGCCTTTTCGTCACCTCCAACTTTCCATGTGAAATCATCCCCCCATGTGGTTTCCTCTTCAAATTCTCAACAATTCCACAAAATCTATCTCCATCATGCACATCGTCACTTTCATGAAAGGATTGATGCACTTAACCCTATACAAGTTTGTTCCACTTGTCATGAAGCCAACCCATCCATAAAACAAAAAAAAAATATGGCAACATTGTTTGTTCCCATTGTGACTCTAAGCGAACTATCCATCTCTTCTCCTCCTCAAACAACATGGACCTAGGCAGCCAACCCCATGTCCTCTATTTCCTAACTCAAGTTGAACAGATGCTCATTGCCATGTCAACCCTGTTTTTTAAGTGACACATTCACGTGGATGGAAATTCAAATATTTCAACCATACTATTAGATTCCCTTGAGATATAACTAACATTGTCACCTACCTTCACCACATGCTCTCAGAAATAGATGTCATTGTTGTAATAAAACCAACAATGACCACATATCCTATGAATTCTTTGTCAGTAGATCATGTGTTCTTGCAGCTTTGCAGTTCAAGTTAGCAAATGACCTATAGTACAAATATGTTCAACTTAACCTGCTTGCGCTTTCCTCTTTGCCTGTTTCCCCTTCAGACAGTTCTGGTATGATGCGCCATCTCTCCCCCAACTCCCTTGGACCCCACGAAGCCCTCTCTGAAAATCTTAATCATGAACTTCTCCACCCAAACTAGTTTGACCTTCAACCATAATCCTTTGTTGCAATTCTACCAAATTCTCATATAGAAATTGATGAAATACTCTCCTACATAGAATCCTCCAATTCCACACCCACCCATTCAATTCAATGGCCCATCATTGACCTTTCTCCAGTCAATGAATACAACATAGAGGGCTTCTTCTCCATGGCTTTCCCCGCCCTCTTCCCCACTGGAATTGTCATGATTAACCAACCAAGAATTGCAAAATTTGATATGCAAGAATACACTTTGCATCTAATTCACTTCCATGAAAATCACTTTGGTCAACATCCCATGTTTCTCTATTACCTATACAACCTTATCATGCGACATCATAGCCAGGTAGTTGCTTCTATCTTCAATAAAAGGGATATTTTAGATACCTTACTAGCAAATGTAGCAAACCTTCACCTCCACCTTTAGCAACTTCCACCTTTGACAATTCCAGACCATATTATGCACTTCGTCTCATCCTTGCGTGAGAGCCGCTCTTTTTGGACCATGGCTAGAAGGGAGCTCAATGTCATGATCATTCAACAAGGTAACCCTACCTTATTATACACACTAAGTGCAATTGATACCAAATGGCATGAATTGCATATGGGCATGCCTTCCAATCCTCCATTCAATGCACAAGATCAAACTCGATGGAGAATCCAAAACATTATTGCAAACCCGCATTGTCCATCTCAATACATCCATTGCAGAGTCAAAATATTCTTAAAAGAGGTCCTACTAAAAGGATTCCTTGTAAAGGATTTCTGGTGTAGGTATGACTATACCATTGCTTTCCCTTCTTTACTTTCTTTACTTTTCCTTTTCATGTAACCCTCTTAATTTTTTGGGTATATATATATATCTTAAATTATGTATTTTTTAATATTTCATTGTATTTGTTGTGTTGTTTTTAACATATTTATTTAAATTTGTATCATCTATAAATTTAATTTTGACTTTTTTTACATTTGTATGTTTGTTTTTTGGGTCCTCTTTTAATATATTATTTTTATTTATTTTTTCCATGTTTTTTAATTTCGTTATCTTTTATTACATATTTTTATTTACTTATTATTATTATTTTTAAATTTGTGCATTTTTTCCCCAAATTTTTAATATTTTTAATTTTTTTTTTGTAGACAACTTGAAAAATGGTTAAATAAATAAAGAGGTTGATTCCTTATCAACACTTTTCAAAATCATCATGAAAGTCATCAACATTTAAAAATAAATGTGCATACTTGATACATAATAAAATTCAATCGTGTTAAAATTATGCTAAAAAAGAGGTGTAATCTAAGTCAACACTTTTCAAAATCGGTTGATTTTTTTGCTACCTCGAGAAAATGGGTAATTGTATTAGTTCCTATTTCAAATATTACATTGCTATTAGACTTCAATATGGTCTACAATCATTTATTTCAACTAATTGATGTGTCCATTGGGGCAATTTAATGATCATTTCTTTGGTCTACAATCTTTCCTTAGCTTTCCAAAAGCAAAGGTAGATCCTTATGTGATATGATTTTCATTCTTTTCTACATTCTTTCCTTAGCTTTCCAAAATCAAATGGAGATCCTTGTGTGATATGATTTTCATCTTTTTTTTGGCTTTTTGGTACCACTCATGAATTCAAATTGTCTAGTGACAAGGATATGACTCACTACGTCGAAAGGTATTTTACAACCTAGTATAAGGGAGTTGTGTAGGTGTTGGATGCAATGTAGCAAATATTGTATGTCAACATTTTTTAAATATTTAATTTTATAATACTAACAATGTAAACTTTGAAACGGGAACTATAAACTCAAAACAAGAACTCTAGCGAAAAAACCCCGTAAAAACATAAAAAACAGTGTTAAAAATGAAAAGTGTTGATGCTGGAATAACACCTTTTTTTCTAGAGTAAATTTTCAACATGTTTTAAAAATGGCGGTGAAAACCAATTTTTTTCTGCAAAACTTGTTCCAAAAACACCCTCAAAATGAAAAGTGTTGGTGATCGAATAACATTTTTTTTTTCAATTGTAAATTTTGTGCAAAAAACACCCTCGAAATGAGAAGTGTTGACGCTGGGATATCCACTTTTTTTTCAAAAGTAAAATTTCAACATTTCGAAATAATGGTGTAAAAGATTTTATCATGACCCCCAAAAACATTAAAATTTCAAAAGAATAATGAAAAA
>APFE030311131.1:31574-51858 GCA_000404065.3 Pinus taeda | reverse complement strand
TCTAAAGTCTACAAAGCAGCAAAATAAATTGGATTTATCATTACGACATTCCTCCGCAATGATCCTTAGCGTAATAAGGTGGTCTGTTGTTGAGTGATGCCTTCTAAAACCTGCTTGGCCTTTAGCCCGCTTACCTTCACTTTCAAGCCAGGTGCTTAACTTTTTTTCTAGAATACTACCATATAATTTGGCTAAGAGAGGGCTGATCATAATTGTTCGATAATTAGAGGGGTTATTTGTATCTTCACTTTTAAAAATAGGGATAATGAGGCTCTCAGTTCAGGGTTTAGGGAACCCTTGCTTAACAGCTTGATTGAAAAGCTTGTGTATGTGGGGGATGAGGACAGGGCCTCCAATTTTTTAGATTTCAGCCTGGTAACCTTCAATGTCCTTAGCTTTCCCATTCGCGAGGTGATTAACCCCAAACTTAATGTCTTCTAAAGAGAAGACTTCTTTCATTGTGAGCAAGGTTTCCAAATTATCCGTGATATTAGGAGATTCATAAAGCTTTTTAAGATAAGAATTCCAATCGTGAAGAGCAATTTTATTGTTATCCTTAGTCTTTTTGGTCAGAATCTGCCTCCAAAATTTCTTAGGAGCTACCTTAGAGAGGTGTAAGAGATACTCCTGTCTTTGATGAATGTACTGCCTCTTTTTCCTTTTAATTAGGGCTTTGTATATTCTTATCTTGTCTATTTTAAGAGAATCATCAGCAGCTTCCTTAATTGCTCTCCTCGCATTTTTACAATCCTTGTCATACCAATGATTGGTTTTGCTATTTCTTTTATTATTTGAGACTTCAATTGAGAACTTTTTAATAGAATATGAGAGGGTTGTAATAAAATTATGATATAGGTCTTCTATGTTATCTATACTAGATAAAGGAGGTAAATTAGTTTTTAATTCATTTAGAAAGAGGTCCTTTTTATTTTTATCAAATATTAAGTTCTTTTGGTTGTAAGTGTTGTTTTCTATGGGAACTCTATGCATGAAAAAATTGAGGGTTATAAGTAAAGGCCTATGATCGGAGTCAGGCTCGTGGTCGTTTAAGATGTCAAAGTTTATCATTTCGTTGTATAAAGGAAGATCGGAAATAACGTAGTCTACTACGCTAGTACCAAGTCCATGGATGCAGGTCATCTTGCTGGAATTGGGCCACTTTTTTAGACCGTTGCAAATGATGAGACCCTGAGCACTACAGAGCTTGATAAGCTCTGACCCAAACAAATTCTCCCCGAGGTCTTCAGAGCTCCTTTTGTACCTACTAGCCAGGGTAGGGTCTTCGTCTAACCAAAGAGGATTAGGGTTGACCATAAGACCTAGTTTTCAATGATCGTTTTCTGACATGTGTGCTCTTTGACGACTTGTTAACTCTCTCTATACACAATTGGTTTCATTAAAAGAGTCAATCTCAATTTCTCTTCAGTGTCACCTTCATATGTTGTCACATTGATTTCCTTAGACATCTCAATTTTTAATGAGATTTTTTTAAATTACATGTGATTTTCAAACACATTGATTTAAGTGTACATTTCAGTTCTAATTCTATTTCGCATTTGTTCAGTTTCTAGCGCATTTATTTCAATATACGCGTGAAATTTTAACACATAGATTTCATGTACATTGCAATTTTTATTTTTATTTCAATTTGATTTTAATGTACATGTCAATTTCTATGACAATTCCTACATGTATATGTTAATTTGTATTTATATTCTATTCAATTTCAATTTCAATTTCAAATTCCTATTTCCATTTCTATTTCTCATTTTATTTCCTATCTCCATTACCACACTATAAATTGAAATATAAACATCTAGACATACAATTACTCAGTACGTTGATGATCACAAGTTATTTAATTCATTGAGTCAACTAGTGGAAATAGTCTAGATGTCAACTACAGAATTTGTCCAAGCGTACTGAGGTGCGAATTGACCATAAGACCTAATTTCCGATGATTGTTTTCTCACATGTGTGCTCTTTGACTACTTGTTAACTCTCCTTGTACATAATTGGTTTCATTAAAAGAGTCAATTTCAATTTATCTTCAATGTCACCTTCATATTTTTTCCCATTGATTTCTTTGGGCATCTCAATTTTTAATGAGCTTATTTTAGAGTTCATGTGATTTTCAAACACATTGATTTTAGTGTACATCTCAGTTCTAATTCTATTTCAGTTTTGTTCAATTTCTAGTGCATTGATTTCAATGTACGTGTGAAATTTTAACACATTGATTTCATGTACATTGCAATTTTTAGTTTTATTTCAATTTGATTTTAACGTACATGCCAATTTCTATGACAATTCCTACATGTACATGTTAATTTGTATTTATATTCTATTCAATGTCAATTTGAATTTCAAATTTGTCTTTCCATTTGTATTTCTTATTTTATTCCTATCTCCATTACCACATTAGAAATCGAAATAGAAACATCTAGACATACAATTACCGAATACATTGATGCCACAAGTTATCTAATTGTTTAAGTTAACTAGTAGAAAAAGTCTACATGTCAACTATGGAATTTGTCCAAGGGTAATGAGGTGTGAATTGACCATAAGACCTAGTTTTCAATGATCATTTTCTGACATGTGTGCTCTTTGACTAATTTTTAACTCTCTTTGTACATAATTGTTTACATTAAAAGAGTCAATTTCAATTTCTCTTCAATGTCACCTTCATATTTTGTCACATTGATTTCCTTGGACATCTCTATTTTTAATGAGCTTATTTTAAAGTTCATGTGATTTTTAAACACATTGATTTTAGTGTACATTTCAGTTCTAATGCTATTTCAGTATTGTTCAATTTCCAGCGCATTGATTCCAATCTACGTGTGAAATTTTAACACATACATTTCATGTACATTGCAATTTTTATTTTTATTTCAATTTGATTTTAACATACATGTCAATTACTATGACAATTCCTACATGTACATGTAATTTGTAATTATATTCTATTCAATGTCAATTTCAATTTCAAATTTCTATTTCCCTTTCTATTTCTTATTTTATTTTTATCTCCATTACCACATTAGAAATCGAAATAGAAACATCTAGACATACAATTACTTAGTACACTAATGATCACAAGTTATTTAATTGATTGAGTTAAACGAGTGGAAAAAGTGTGTGTGTCAACTACGGAATTTTTCCACGGGTACTGAGCTGCGAATTGACCATAAGACCTAGTTTTCAATGATCGTTTTTTGACATGTGTGCTCCTTTACTACTTGTTAACTCTCTCTATACATAATTGGTTTCATTAAAAGATTCAATTTCAATTTCTCTTTAATGTCACCTTCATATTTTCTCACATTGATTAACTTGAACATCTCAATTTTTAATGAGCTTATTTTAAAGTTCATGTGATTTTCAAACTCATTGATTTTAGTGTACATTTCAGTTATATTTCTATTTCAGCTTTGTTCAATTTCTAGCGCATTGATTTCAACGTACATGTGAAATTTTAACACATAGATTTCTTGTACATTGCAATTTAGATTTTTATATCAATTTGATTTTAACGTACATGTCAATTTCTATGACAATTCCTACATGAACATGTTAATTTGTATTGATATTCTATTCAATGTCAATTTCAATTTCAAATTTCTATTTCTCATTTTATTCCTATCTCCATTACCACATTATAGATCGAAATAGAAACATCTAGACATACAATTACTCAGTACGTTCATGATCACAAGTTTTTTAATTGATTGAGTTAACTAGTAGAATAAGTCTAGATGTCAACTAAGGAATTTGTCCAAGGGTACTCAGCTACGAATTGACCATAAGACTTAGTTTTCAATGATTGTTCTCTGACATGTGTGCTCTTTGACTACTTGTTAACTCTCTCTATAGATAATTGGTTTCATTAAAAGAGACAGTTTCAATTTCTCTTCAATGTCACCTTCATATTTTGTCACATTGATTTCTTTGGACATCTCAATTTTTAATGAGCTTATTTTAAAGTTCATGTGATTTTCAAACACATTTATTTTAGTGTACATATCAATTCTAATTCTATTCAGTTTTGTTAACACATTAATTTCATGTGCATCGCAATTTTTAATTTTATTTCAATTTGATTTTAATGTACATGTCAATTTCTATGACAATTCCTACATGTACATGTTAATTTGTATTTATATTCTATTCAATGTCAATTTCAATTTCAACTTTGTATTTCCATTTCTATTTCTTATTTTATTCCTATCTCCATTACCGCATTAGAAATCGAAATAGAAACATCTAGACATACAATTACTGAATACATTGATGATCACAAGTTATTTAATTGATTGAGTTAATGAGTGGAAAAGGTCTACATGTCAACTATGGAATTTCTCCAAGGGTACTGAGGCTGAATTGAGCATAAGACCTAGTTTTCAATGATTATTTTCTGACATGTGTGCTCTTTGACTAATTGTTAACTCTCTCTGGACATAATTGGTTACATTAGAAGAGTCAATTTCAATTTCTCTTCAATGTCACCTTCATATTTTGTCACATTTATTTCCTTGGACATCTCAATTTTTAATGAGCTTATTTTATAGTTCATGTGATTTTAAAACACATTGATTTTAGTGTAAGTTTCAGTTCTAATTCTATTTTAGGTTTGTTCAATTTCTAGCGCATTGATTTCAATGTACGTGTGAAATTTTAACACATAGATTTCATGTACATTGTAATTTTTATTTTTATTTCAATTTTATTTTAATGTACATGCCATTTCTATGACAATTCCTACATGTACATTTTAATTTGTATTTATATTCTATTCAATGTCAATTTCAATTTCAAATTTGTATTTCCATTTGTATTTCTTATTTTATTCCTATCTCCATTACCACATTAGAAATCGAAATAGAAACACCTAGACATACAATTACTCAATACACTAATGATCAAAAGTTATTTAATTGATTGAGTGAACAAGTGGAAAAAGTCTACATGTCAACTACGGAATTTATCCAAGGGTACTGAGGTGCGAATTGACCATAAGACCTAGTTTTCAATCATCGTTTTCTGACATGTGTGCTCTTTGACGACTTGTTAACTCTCTCTGTACATAATTGGTTTCATTAAAAGAGTCAATTTCAATATCTCTTCAGTGTCACCTTCATATGTTGTCACTTTGATTTCCTTGGACATCTCAATTTTTAATGAGCTTTTTTTAAAGTTCATGTGATTTTCAAACACATTGATTTTAGTGTACATTTCAGTTCTAATTCTATTTCAGATTTGTTCAGTTTCTAGCACATTTATTTCAATTTACGTGTGAAATTTTAACAAATAGATTTCATGTAATTTCAAATTATTTTTTTTATTTCAATTTGATTTTAACGTACATCTCAATTTCTATGACAATTCCTACATGTACATGTTAACTTGTATTTATATTCTATTCAATGTTAATTTAAATTTCAAATTTCTATTTCCATTTCTATTTCTTATTTTATTCATATCTCCATTACCACATTAGAAATCGAAATAGAAACATCTAGACAAACAATTACTCAGTACACTGATGATCAGAAGTTATTTAATTGATTGAGTTAACGAGTGGGAAAATTCTGTGTGTCAACTACGGAATTTGTCCAAGGGTACTGAGGTGCAAATTGACCATAAGACCTACTTTTCAATGATCATTTTTTGACATGTGTGCTCTTTGCCTACTTGTTAACTCTCTCTATACATAATTGGTTTCATTAAAAGAGTCAACTTCAATTTCTCTTCAATGTCACCTTCATATTCTGTCACATTGATTTCCTTGGACATCTCAATTTTTAATGAGCTTATTTTAAAGTTCATGTGATTTTCAAACACATTGATTTTAGCGTACATTTATGTTCTATTTCAATTTCAGCTTTCTTCAATTTCTAGCGCATTGATTTCAATGTACGTGTGAAATTTTAACATATAGATTTCATGTACATTGCAATTTTTATTTTTATTTCAATTTGATTTTGTTGTACATGTCAATTTCTATGACAATTCCTACATGTACATTTTAATTTGTATTTATATTCTATTCAATTTCAATTTCAATTTCAAATTTCCATTTCCATTTCTTTTTCTCATTTTATTCCTATCTCCATTACCACATTATAAATCGAAATATAAACTTCTAGACATACAATTACTCATTACGTTGATGATCACAAGTTATTTAATTGATTGAGTCAACTAGTGGAAAAAGTCCACATGTCAACTACGGAATTTATCCAAGGGTACTGAGGTGCGAATTGACCATAAGACCTAGTATTCAATGATCGTTTTCTGACATGTGTGCTCTTTGACTAATTGTTAACTCTCTCTGTACATAATTGGTTACATTAAAAGAGTCAATTTCAATTTCTCTTCAATGTCACCTTCATATTTTGTAACATTGATTTCCTTGCACATCCCAATTTTTAATGAGCTTATTTTAAAGTTCATGTGATTTTCAAACACATTGATTTTATTGTACATTTCAGTTCTAATTCTATTTTAGCTTTGTTCTATTTCTAGCGAATTGATTTCAATGTACGTGTGAAATTTTAACACATAGATTTCATGTACATTGCAATTTTTAATTTTATTTCAATTTTATTTTAACGTACATGTCAATTTCTATGACAATTCCTACATGTACATGTTAATTTGTATTTATATTCTATTGAATGTCAATTTTAATTTCAAATTTCTATTTCCATTTCTATTCCTTATTTTATTTCTATCTCCATTACCACATTAGAAATCGAAATGGAAACATCTAGACATACAATTACTCAATACATTGATCATCACAAGTTATTTAATTCATTGAGTTAACGAGTTCAAAAAGTCTACATGTCAACTACAGAATTTGTTCAAGGGTACCGAGGTGCGAATTGACAATAAGACCTAGTTTTCAATTATTGTTTTCTGACATGTGTTATCTTTCACTACTTGTTAACTCTCTCTGTACATAATTGGATTCTCACATTGATTTCCTTGGACTTCTCAATCTTTAATGAGCTTATTTTATAGTTCATATGATTTTCAAACACATTGATTTTAGTGTACATCTCAGTTCTAATTCTAGTTCAATTTTTTTCAATTTCTAGCCCATTCATTTCAATGTACGTGTGAAACTTTCACACATTGATTTCATGTACATTGCAATTTTTTATTTTATTTCAATTTGATTTTAACGTACATGTCAATTTCTATGACAATTCCTACATGTACATGTTAATTTGTATTTATATTCTCTTCAATGTCAATTTCAATTTCAGATTTCAATTTCTTATTTTATTTCTATCTCCATTACCACATTAGAAATCGAAATAGAAACATCTAGACATACAATTACTGAGTACACTGATGATCACAGTTTATTTAATTGATTGAGTTAACGAGTGGAAAAAGTTTGCATGTCAACTACAGAATTTGTCCAAGGGTACTGAGGTGCGAATTGACCATATGACCTACTTTTCAATGATCATTTTCTGACATGTGTGCTCTTTGACTACTTGTTAACTCTCTCTGTACATAATTGGTTTCATTAAAAGAGTCAATTTCAATTTCTCTTCAATGTCACCCTCATATTTTGTCACATTGATTTCCTTGGACATCTCAATTTTTAATGAGCTTATTTTAAAGTTCATGTGATTTTCAAACACATTGATTTTAGTGTACATTTGAGTTCTAATTCTATTTCAGCTTTCTTAAGTTTCTAGCGCATTGATTTCAATGTACGTGTGAAATTTTAACACATAGATTTCATGTACATTGCAATTTAAAATCTTATTTCAATTTGATTTTAACGTACATGCCAATTTCTATGACAATTCCTACATGTACATGTTAATTTGTATCTATATTCTATTCAATGTCAATTTCAATTTGAAATTTGTATTCCCCGGCTGCGGGTGAATGACCATGGTATTAATGAGCAGGCGGCGTCATTCAATGACAAGTGGCCGCCAGCTCTGGACAGATGGGCCGAAGACTCGCGAAGGAGTCCGGCCATAGTTAATGCAGGCAGGCTCTCGCAAGTGGGTAGGGGTATTAGACCACCGAGAGGCAGCACTTCGACGCCGAGAGGAAGGCATGCGAGAGGTTCAGGAGAGCGAAGCTCTGGTTATTAGGCTGAGCGGGGTGTTCTCTTGTTGAACGGGGTGTTATCTGGTTATCTGGTTGAGCGGAGTGTTCTCTGCTCGAGCGGGGTGTTATCTGGTTATCTGGTTATCTGGCTGAGGAATTCCCTGATTTCAAGAGTGAACAGTGAGGGGAACTGTTTGCGAAAGCTGGTGAGACGCGACAGTAGCTCTGGTGAGTGCAGCTCTGTTTGTCTGGTGAGCGTAGCCCTGGTTGTTTGGTTGTCCGGTTGTCTGGTTTGGTTAGGGAGGGGGATATTCAATTCTTGGATGTCTGCTCGGTGTGGGAGAAAGATTGTCCATCAACCTCGGCCCTCAGCTCTTGAGGCCTTGGTTGAGAGCCTGAAACACCTGAGAACTTGGGCTGTAGCTTCAGTCTGGGGCAGCACTGTCAATGACTGAATTTCGATCTGTGCAGCGTGGCCGTCTCTTGGGGTCCTGGTTCGAGGGGCATTTCTAGGACGTCCTGTTTTTTCTGGGTGCGGGTCGGGTCATTTAGCTGGGGCACTCTCTCCGGGTGTGGTTCTGTATCAGGCCTGGCCTCTGTCTTGGTGTGGTTCTGTATCAGGCCTAGCCTCTGTCAGTGTTAGCGTCATATCATGCCACGAGAACGGCTACGTGGCTCAAGAGGCAGAGGCCGAGCAAGAGCCTCGTCTCCACATTCCTCTGCGTCCTCAGAGGAAATTCTCTCTCCACATGCTCGCACAGGGAGAGGGTGAGGCAGAGGGCAGGGCAGGTCGGTAGTATGTCCCTTTGGAGGGCAACCATCAGCCCGTTTCATGTTCCCCTGCATCCTGGACAATGCCGTATATTTCGTCACAGTGCGCATTGAAAAATGCGAGCACCAAGACCGACCTGGAGCCCCAGCTGATCCAAGGCCACCTTTGCCTGTTCCTGGTCAGCAATTACAGTCTCAGGAAGCCGCGGGTGAGGTGGCAATGAACCAAGCTGGACCAAGCGAGCCTGAGAGGAACACCGCGCCCTACACCGACATGAGTGCCTCAGACTCCTACGGCTGCCCGGTGGTGGAGGAGCCACATGGCACTTTCATCCCCCCGATGGTGGAGGAGCCTCCAAATCCTCGCACCTAGGCGCGCGGTCTGGGCTTCTATGGTGGTATGACTTTGTTCTGTTCATTTTTGCAAATCTTCAAAGCGGCACCTGTCGTTTTTGGTAGTCAGTCCAAGTCTATGTTCATTTCTGCAAAGTCTGTGTCAATCATGGTTTATGTATCCGAGTCTGTAATGTCGATTCTGCCTTATCAGTTCAGTGTCTGTAAGTACCTTCTCAGTTTTTGTAAGGGTCTGCAACCTCCTCCCTCGTGTTGCAGGGAGTGGCAAGTTCATTTTTGGAGTCTTCAGTATAGTTATGGTTCTAGTTGGGGAAAAGAGGACGGTCTCACAGTCCTCCCTCTCAGGCTCAGTTTCAGATTCGAATTGTCATCCTGTCCATGTAGCCAATTTTGGCGGAAAATGTAACTCTCTGTAACTTTTTGTATTATAATAGAATAGTTCGATTTACACAAAAGAAAAAAATCAAATTTGTATTTGCATTTGTATTTCTTATTTTATTCCTATCTCCATTACCACATTAGAAATCGAAATACAAACATCTAGACATACAATTACTGAATACATTGATCATCACAAGTTATTTAATTGATTGAGTGAATGAGTGTAAAAAGTCTATATGTCAACTATGGAATTTCTCCAAGGGCGCTGAGGTGCGAATTGTCCATAAGACCTAGCTTTGAATGATCATTTTCTGACATGTGTGATCTTTGACTAATTGTTAACTCTCTTTGTACATAATTCGTTACATTAAAAGAGTAAATTTCAATTTCTCTTCAATTTCACCTTCATATTTTGTCACATTGATTTCCTTGGACATCTCAATTTTTAATGAGCTTATTTTAAAGTTCATGTGATTTTTCAGACACATTGATCTTAGTGTACATTTCAGTTCTAATTCTATTTCAGCATTGTTCAATTTCTAGCGCATTGATTTCAATCTACGTGTGAAATTTTAACACATAGATTTCATGTACATTGCAATTTTTTTTATATATCAATTTGATTTTAACGTACATGGCAATTTCTATGACAATTGCTATCACCATTACCACATTAGAAATCGAAATAGAAACATCTAGACAAACAATTACTCAGTACACTGATGATCAGAAGTTATTTAATTGATTGAGTTAACGAGTGGGAAAAGTCTGCTTGTCAACTACAGAATTTGTCCAAGGGTACTGAGATGCGAATTGACCATAAGACCTAGTTTTTAATGATCGTTTTTTGACATGTGTGCACTTTGACTACTTGTTAACTCTCTCTATACATAATTGGTTTCATTAAAATAGTCAGCTCCAATTTCTCTTCATTGTCACCTTCATATTTTGTCACATTGATTTCCTTGGACATCTCAATTTTTAATGAGCTTATTTTAAAGTTCATGTGATTTTCAAACACATTGATTTTAGTGTACATATCAGTTCTGATTGTATTTCAGTTTTGTTCAATTTCTAGCGCATTGATTTCAACGTACGTGTGAAATTTTAACACATTGGTTTCATGTACATTGCAATTTTTAATTTTATTTCAATTTGATTTTAACGTACATGCCAATTTCTATGACAATTCCTACATGTACATGTTAATTTGAATTTATATTCTATTCAATGTGATTTTCAATTTCAAATTTGTATTTCCATTTATATTTCTCATTTTATTCTTATCTACATTACCACATTAGAAATTGAAAGAGAAACATCTAGACATACAATTACTCAGTACTTTGATGATCACACGTTATTTAATTGATTGAGTCAACTAGTGGAAAAAGTCTAGATGTCAACTACGGAACTTGTCCAAGGGTACTCAGGTGCTAATTGACCATAACACCTAGTTTTCAATGATTGTTTTCTGACATGTGTGCTCTTTGAATACTTGTTAACTCTATCTGTACATAATTGGTTTCATTAAAAGAGTCAATTTCAATTTCTCTTCAATGTCACCGTCATATTTTGTCACATTGATTTCTTTGGACATCTCAATTTTTAATGAGCTCATTTTAAAGTTCATGTGATTTTCAAACACATTGATTTTAGTGTACATCTCAATTCTAATTCAATTTCAGTTTTGTTCAATTTCTAGCGCATTGATTTCAATGTACGTGTGAAATTTTAACACATTAATTTCATGTACATTGAAAATTTTAATTTTATTTCAATTTGATTTTAACGTACATGCCAATTTCTATGACAATTCCTACATGTACATGTTAATTTGAATTTATATTCTATTCAATGTCAATTTCAATTTCAAATTTGTATTTCCATTTGTATTTCTTATTTTATTCCTATCTCCATTACCACATTAGAAATCGAAATAGAAACATCTAGACATACAATTATTGAATACATTGATGATCACAAGTTATCTAATTGATTGAGTTAACGAATGGAAAAATTCTACATGTCAAATATGGAATTTGTCCAAGGGTACTAAGGTGTGAATTGACCATAAGAAATAGTTTTCAATGATCATTTTCTCACATGTGTGCTCTTTGACTACTTGTTAACTCTCTCTGTACATAATTGGTTACATTAAAAGAGTCAATTTCAATTTCTCTTCAATGTCACCCTCATATTTTGTCACATTGATTTCCTTGGACATCTCAATTTTTAATGACCTTATTTTAAAGTTCATGTGATTTTCAAACACATTGATTTTAGTGTACATTTGAGTTCTAATTCTATTTTAGCTTTGTTCAGTTTCTAGCGCATTGATTTCAATGTACGTGTGAAATTTTAACACATAGATTTCACGTACATTGCAATTTTTAATTTATTTCAATTTGATTTTAACGTACATGCTAATTTCTATGACAATTCCTACATGTACATGTTAATTTGTATTTATATTCTATTCAATGTCAATTTCAATTTCAAATTTGTATTTCCATTTCCTTTTCTTATTTTATTCTTATCTCCATTACCACATTCGAAATCGAAATAGAAACATCTAGACATACAATTACTGAATAAATTGATGATCACAAGTTATTTAATTGATTGAGTGAATGAGTGGAAAAAGTCTACATGTCAACTATGGAATTTCTCCAAGGGTACTGAGGTGCGAATTGACCATAAGACCTAGTTTTGAAAGATCATTTTCCGACATGTGTGCTCTTTGACTAATTGATAACTCTCTCTGTACATAATTGGTTACATTAAAAGAGTAAATCTCAATTTCTCTTCAATGTCACCTTCATATTTTGTCACATTGATTTCCCTGGACTTCTCAATTTTTAATGAGCATTTTTTAAAGTTCATGTGATTTTCAGACACGTTGATTTTAGTGTACATTTCAGTTCTAATTCTATTTCAGCATTGTTCAATTTCTACCGCATTGATTTCAATCTACGTGTGAAATTTTAACAATAGATTTCATGTACGTTGCAATTTAATTTTTTTTATATCAATTTGATTTTAACGTACATGGCAATTTTTATGACAATTCCTACATGTACATGTTAATTAGTATTTTTATTCTATTCAATGTTAATTTATATTTCAAATTTCTATTTCCATTTCTATGTCTTATTTTATTCCTATCTCCATTACCACATTAGAAATGGAAATAGAAACATCTAGACATACAATTACTAAGTACACTGATGATCAAAAGTTATTTAATTGATCGAGTTAACGAGTGGGAAAATTTTGTGTGCCAACTACGGAATTTGTCCAAGGGTACTGAGGTGCGAATTGACCATAAGACCTACTTTTCAATGATCGTTTTTTGACATGTGTGCCCTTTGAGTACATGTTAACTCTCTCTATACATAATTGGTTTCATTAAAGGAGTCAACTTCAATTTCTCTTCAATGTCACCTTCATATTCTGTCACAATGATTTTCTTGGACATGTCAATTTTTAATTAGCTTATTTTAAAGTTCATGTGATTTTCAAACACATTAATTTTAGCGTACATTTCAGTTCTATTTCAATTTCAGCTTTCTTTAATTTTTAGCGCATTAATTTCAATGTACGTGTGAAATTTTAACACATAGATTTCATGTACATTGCAATTTTTATTTTTATTTTCATTTCCATTTCTATTTCTCATTTTATTCCTATCTCCATTACCACATTATAAATCTAAATATAAACTTCTATACATACAATTACTCAGTACGTTGATGATCACAAGTTATTTAATTGATTGAGTCAACTAGTGGAAAAAGTCCACATGTCAACTACGGAATTTGTCCAAGGGTACTGAGGTGCGAATTGACCATAAGACCTAGTTTTCAATGATCGTTTTCTGACATGTGTGCTCTTTGACTAATTGTTAACTCTCTCTGTACATAATTGGATACATTAAAAGAGTCAATTTCAATTTCTCTTCAATGTCAACTTCATATTTTGTAACATTGATTTCCTTGGACATCTCAATTTTTAATGAGCTTATTTTAAAGTTCATGTGATTTTCAAACACATTGATTTTACTGTACATTTCAATTCTAATTCTATTTTAGCTTTGTTCTATTTCTAGCGGATTGATTTCAATGTACGTGTGAAATTTTAACACATAGATTTCATGTACATTGCAATTTTTAATTTTATTTCAATTTTATTTTAACGTACATGTCAATTTCTATGACAATTCCTACATGTACATGTTAATTTGTATTTATATTCTATTGAATGTCAATTTCAATTTTGAATTTCTATTTCCATTTCTATTCCTTATTTTATTTCTATCTCCATTACCACATTACAAATCGAATTAGAAACATCTAGACATACAATTACTCAATACATTGATCATCACAAGTTATTTAATTGATTGAGTTAACGAGTGGAAAAGGTCTACATGTCAACTACAGAATATGTTCAAGGGTACCGAGGTGCGAATTGACAATAAGACCTAGTTTTCAATGATTGTTTTCTGACATGTGTTATCTTTCACTACTTGTTAACTCTTTCTGTACATAATTGAATTCATTAGCAGAGACAATTTCAATTTCTCTTCAATGTCACCTTCATATTCAATGTCAATTTCAATTTAAAATTTCTATTTCTTATTTTATTTCTATCTCCATTACCACATTAGAAATCGAAATAGCAACATCTAGACATACAGTTACTAAGTACAGTCATGATCACAGGTTATTTAATTGATTGAGTTAACAAGTGGAAAAAGTTTGCATGTCAACTACAGAATTTGTCCAAGGGTACTGAGGTGCGAATTGACCATATGACCTAGTTTTCAATGATCATTTTCTGACATGTGTGCTCTTTGACCACTTGTTAACTCTCTCTGTACATAATTGGTTTCATTAAAAGAGTCAATTTTAATCTCTCTTCAATGTAGAATTCATATTTTGTCACAATGATTTCCTTGGACATCTCAATTTTTAATGAGCTTATTTTAAATTTCATGTGATTTTCAAGCACATTGATTTTAGTGTACATCTCAGTTCTAATTCTATCTCAGTTTTGATCAGTTTCTAGCACATCGATTTCAATGTACGTGTGAAATTTTAACGCATTGATTTCATGTACATTGTAATTTTTAATTTTATTTCAATTTGATTTTAAAATACATGTCAAATTCTATGACAATTCCTACATGTACATGTTAATTTGTATTTATATTCTATTCAATTTCATTTTCAATTTCAAATTTATATTTCCATTTCTATTTCTCATTTTATTCCTATCCCCATTACCACATTATAAATTGAAATATAAACATCTAGACATAAAATTACTCGATACCTTGATGATCACAAGTTATTTAAATGATTTAGTCAACTAGTGGAAAAAGTCTAGATGTTAACTACATGATTTTTCCAAGGGTACTAAGGTGTGAATTGATCATAAGACCTAGTTTTCAATAAAAATTTTTTGACATGTGTGCTCTTTGACTACTTGTTAACTCTCTCTGTACATAATAGGTTTCATCAAAAGAGTCAATTTAAATTTCTCTTCAATGTCACCTTCATATTTTGTCACATTGATTTCTTTGGACATCTCAATTTTAATGAGCTTATTTTAAAGTTCGTGTGATTTTCAAAAACATTGATTTTAGTGTACATCTCAGTTCTAATTCTATTTCAGTTTTGTTCAATTTCTAGCACATTGATTTCAATGTACGTGTGAAATTTTAACACATTGATTTCATTACATTGCAATTTTTAATTTTATTTCAATTTGATTTTAACGTACATGGCAATTTCTATGACAATTCCTACATGGACATGTTAATTTTATTTATATTCTATTCAATTTCAAATTTGTATTTCCATTTGTATTTCTTATTTTATTCCTATCTCCAATACCACATTAGAAATCGAAATAGAAACATCTAGACATACAATTACTGAATACATTGATGATCACAAGTTATTTAATTGATTGAGTTAACAAGTGGAAAAAGACTACATGTCAACTATGGAATTTGTCCAACGGTACTGAGGTGTGAATTGATGATAAGACCTAGTTTTCAATGATCATTTTTTGACATGTGTTCTCTTTGACTACTTGTTAACTCTCTGTGTACATAATTGGTTACATTAAAAGAGTCAATTTCAATTTCTCTTCAATTTGTGTTTATATTCTATTCAATATCAATTTCAATTTGAAATTTCTATTTCCATTTCTATTTCTTATTTTATTTCTATCTCCATTACAACGTTAGAAATTGAAATCCAAACATATAGACATACAATTACTGAGTACACTGATGATCACAAGTTATTTAATTGATTAGTTAATGAGTGGAAAATATTTGTGTCAACTACGAAATTTGTCCAAGGGTACTAAGGTGCGAATTGACCATAAGACCTAGTTTTCAATGATCATTTTTTGACATGTGTGCTCTTTGACTACTTGTTAACTTTCTCTATACATAATTGGTTTCATTAAAAGACTCAATTTCAATTTCTCTTTAATGTCACCTTCATATTTTGTCACATTGATTTCCTTGGACATCTCAATTTTTAATGAGCTTATTTTAAAGTTCATTTTATTTTCATACACATTGACTTTAGTGTACATTTCAGTTCTATTTCTATTTGAGCTTTGTTCAATTTCTAGCGCATTGATTTCAATGTACGTGTGAAATTTTAACTCATAGATTTCATGTACATTGCAATTTTTATTTTTATTTCAATTTGATTTTAATGTGCACGTCAATTACTATGACAATTCCTACATGTACATGTTAATTTGAATTTATATTCTATTCAATGTCAATTTCAATTTCAAATTTCTGTTTCCATTTCTATTTCTCATTCTATTCTTATCTCCATTACCACATTAGAAATCATAATAGAAACATCTAGACATACAATTACTCAGCACTTTCATGATCACAAGTTATTTAATTGATTGAGTCAACTAGTGGAAAAAGTCTAGATGTCAACTACGCAACTTGTCCAAGGGTATTCAGGTGTGAATTGACCATAAGACCTAGTTTTCAATGATTGTTTCCTTACATGTGTGCTCTTTGAATACTTGTTAACTCTATCTGTACATAATTGGTTTCATTAAAAGTGTTCATTTCTAAATCTCTTCAATGTAACCTTCATATTTTGTCACATTGATTTCTTTGGACATCTCAATTTTTAATGAGTTTATTTTAAATTTCATGTGACTTTCAAACACATTGATTTTAGTGTACGTGTGAAATTTTAACACATTGATTTCATGTAAATTGCAATTTTTTATTTTATTTCAATTTGATTTTAACGTACATGTCAATTTCTATGACAATTCGTACATGTACATTTTAATTTCTAGCAGATTGATTTTGATGTACGTGTGAAATTTTAGGACATAGATTTCATGTACATTGCAATTTTTATTTTTATTTCAATTTGATTTTAACGTACATGTCAATTTCTATGACAATTCCTACATGTACATGTTAATTTGTATTTATATTCTATTCAATGTCAATTTCAATTTCAAATTTCTATTTCCATTTCTATTTCTCATTTTATTCCAATCTCCATTACCACATTATAAATTGAAATAGAAACATCTAGACATACAATTACTCAGTACGTTCATGATCACAAGTTATTTAATTGATTGAGTTAATTAGTAGAAAAAGTCTAGATGTCAACAATGGAATTTGTCCAAGGGTACTGAGCTACGAATTGACCATAAGACTTAGTTTTCATTAATTGTTTTCTGACATGTGTGCTCTTTGACTACTTGTTAACTCTCTCTATAGATAATTGGTTTCATTAAAAGAGACAACTTCAATTTATCTTCAATGTCATCTTCATATTTTGTCACATTGATTTCTTTGTACATCTCAATTTTTAATGAGCTTATTTTAAAGTTCATGTGATTTTGAAACACATTGATTTTAGTGTACATATCAGTCCTAATTCTATTCAGTTTTGTTAACACATTAATTTCATGTGCATCGCAATTTTTAATTTTATTTCAATTTGATTTTAACGTACATGTCAATTTCTATGAAAATTCCTACATGTACATGTTAATTTGTATTTATATTCTATTCAATGTCAATCTCAATTTCAACTTTGTATTTCCATTTCTATTTCTTATTTTATTCCTATCTCCATTACCACATTATTAATCGAAATAGAAACATCTAGACATACAATTACTAAATGCATTGATGATCACAAGTTATTTAATTGATTGAGTGAATGAGTCGAAAAAGTCTACATGTCAACTATGGAATTTCTCCAAGGGTACTCAGGTGCGAGTTGACCATAAGACCTAGTTTTCAATGATTATTTCCTGACATGTGTGCTCCTTGACTAATTGTCAACTCTCTCTGTACATTATTGGCTACATTAAAAGAGTCAAATTCAATTTCTCTTCAATGTCACCTTCATATTTTGTCACATTGATTTCCTTGGACATCTCAATTTTTAATGAGCTTATTTTATAGTTCATGTGATTTTAAAACACATTGATTTTATTGTAAGTTTCAGTGCTGATTCTATTTTAGGTTTGTTCAATTTCTAGCGCATTGATTTCAATGTACGTGTGAAATTTTAACACATAGATTTCATGTACATTGTAAATTTTATTTTTATTTGAATTTGATTTTAATGTACATGTCAATTTGTATGACAATTCCTACAGGTACATGTTAATTTGTATTTATATTCTTTCAATGTTAATTTCAATTTCAAATTTCTATTTCCATTTCTATTTCTCATTTTATTCTTATCTCATTGCCACATTAGAAATCGAAATAGAAACATCTAGACATACAATTACTCAGTACGTTGATGATCACAATTTATTTAATTGATTGAGTTAACTATTGGAAAAAAGTATACATGTCAACTACAGAATTTGTCCAAGGGTACTGAGGTGTGAATTGACCATAAGACCTAGTTTTCAATGATTGTTTTCTGACATGTGTGATCTTTGACTACTTGTTAACTCTCTTTGTAAATAATTGGTTTCATTAAAAGTGTTAATTTCTAAATCTCTTCAATGTAACATTCATATTTTATCACATTGATTTCTTTGGACGTCTCAATTTTTAATGAGGTTATTTTAAATTTCATGTGATTTTAAAACAAATTCATTTTAGTGTACATCTCAAATCTAATCCTATCTCAGTTTTGTTCAATTTCTAGCGCATTGATTTCAATGTACCTGTGAAATTTTACCACATTGATTTGATGTAAATTGCAATTTTTTATTTTATTTGAATTTGATTTTAACGTACATGTAAATTTCTATGACAATTCCTACATGTACATTTTAATTTCTAGTGGATTGATTTTGATGTACGTGTGAAATTTTAGGACATAGATTTCATGTGCATTGCAATTTTTATTTTTATTTCAATTTGATTTTAACGTACATGTCAATTTCTATGACAATTCCTACATGTACATGTTAATTTGTATTTATATTAATTCAATGTAAATTTCACTTTCAAATTTCTGTTTCCATTTCTATTTCTTATTTTATTTCTATCTCCATTACCACATTAGAAATTCAAATAGAAACATCTAGACATACAATTAGTCAGTACACTGATGATCAGAAGTTATTTAATTGATTGAGTTAACGAGTGGAAAAAGTCTCCATGTCAACTACGCAACTTGTCCAAGCGTACTGAGGCGCGAATTGACCATAAGACCTAGTTTTCAATGATTGTTTTCTGACATGTGTGCTCTTTGACGACTTGTTAACTCTCTCTGTACGTAATTGGTTTCATTAAAAGAGTCACTTTCAATTTCTCTTCAGTGTCACCTTCATATGTTGTCACATTGATTTCCTTGGACATCTCAATTTTTAATGAGCTTTTTTTAAAGTTCATGTGATTTTCAAACAACTTGATTTTAGTGTACATTTCAGTTCTAATTATATTTCAGATTTGTTCAGTTTCTAGCTCATTTATTTCAATTTGATTTTAACATACATCTCAATTTCTATGACAATTCCTACATGTACATGTTAATTTGTATTTATATTCTATTCAATGTCAATTTCAATTTCAAATTTCTATTTCCATTTCTATTTCTTATTTTATTTCTATCTCCATTACAATGTTAGAAATCGAAATCAAAACATCTAGACATACAATTAGTTGGTACGCTGATGATCACAAGTTATTTAATTGATTGAGTTAATGAGTTGAAAAGGACTGCGTGTCAACTACGGAATTTTTCCAAGGGTGCTGAGGTGTGAATTGACCATAAGACCTAGTTTTCAATGATCGCTTTTTGACATGTGTTCTCTTTGACTACTTGTTAACTCTCTCTATACATAATTGGTTTCATTAAAAGAGTCGATTTCAATTTCTCTTCAATGTCACCTTCATATTTTGTCACAATTATTTCCTTGGACATCTCAATTTTTAATGAGCTTATTTTAAAGTTCATGTGATTTTCATACACACTGATTTTAGTGTACATTTCAGTTCTATTTCTATTTGAGCTTTGTTCAATTTCTAGCGCATTGATTTCAATGTACGTGCGAAATTTTAACACATAGATTTGATGGACATTGCATTTTTTATTTTTATTTGAATTTGATTTTAATGTACATGTCAATTTCTATGACAATTCCTACATGTACATGTTAATTTGTATTTATATTCTATTCAATG
>APFE030311131.1:0-28853 GCA_000404065.3 Pinus taeda | reverse complement strand
TTATTCCTATCTCCATTACCACATTAGAAATCGAAATAGAAACATCTAGACATACAATTACTGAATACATTGATGATCACAAGTTATTTAATTGATTGAGTGAATGAGTGGAAAAAGTCCACATGTTAACTATGGAATTTGTCCAAGGGTACTAAGGTGCGAATTGACCATAAGACCTACTTTTCAATGATTGTCTTTTGACATGTGTGCTCTTTGACTAATTGTTAATATTCATTTGTACTATTGTAGTGAGATCGAATCCTTTTCGGCAAATAGGGAATCGAGTTTTGAGGGAGCAGAGCACTGACACTATTGGAACTCTTTAGTGTTTATGTAACTTGATTCATCTTTATAATAATATTTATTTATGTAACTGGTTGCATAGCACTACTTCATGTCTATTATTGAAAATAAATTCTTCAGTTTTTCAAATTCATTTTTGGTGTATGAGTATATTGATTTGGCTTTAGCACTACTATTGACTATTTACTGAAATGCTCATTTAAAATCTGGTCAAGCTATCTTGCAGGGTTAATCAGAAATGAGTTTTGAAACTACAAATTGCATAAGGATAGACCTCTATCTCTTTGAGTTTCTAGATATCTAATAATTTAGTCTTATAGATGTCCTGCTTTCTACATGTTATGTATTTGAACTATTTCAGTATTGTGGCATGAATATTTTTGTTCTTATGAATATGTTTTATTAGGAATTGGAAATGTTTGCAGTTGGATGTTTGTTAACTATTTAATGGGCATGTATTTGCTTACATTTTCTCGAACAAGTATTAGGTATTGGAACTATTTCCCTTACCTATTTCCTTTATTTCATTCCAATTTCAATATGCTTATGTTGATGAGGTAGTTTTTCTCGATCAACAAGAAGGTGGTCATGGATGATAAGCCTTGGATGTGCGAGATCCTTGTCATGTGTTGACATGTGGATCCCACCAAGAAGTGATGAGCCTTGGATGTGTGAGATCCTTGTCATGTGTTGACAAGTGGATCCCCCCAAGCAGTGATGAGCCTTGGATGAGCTAGATCCTTGTCATGTGTTGACAAGTGGATCCCCCCAAGCAATGATGAACCTTATATGTGTGAGATCCTTGTCATGTGTTGACAAGTGGATCCCCCCAAGTGTGTATAGGTTGATGGATGTATCTCCCCTATGATAATCCTTCTTCATTAGATTGCAACATCATTGCACCAAAGCAGAGATAGCAGAGATCCTTGTATCAGAAAGAAATTCCTCCCTAGCTAAGACAGAGCGTTAAAAATTAACATTTATGGGATGAATTTCCTTGAATAAAATTTAATTTCCAACTTTCTAAAGTGACTTTCTAAAAATACAAATCCATGTCCATCTTTGCAACCATGACTTTCCAAAAATAGTAAATCATTTTCCATCAATTCATAATCATATATATACGATGGAAAATCACTTAACTTGCCTTTAATCAATCTCAATTGTTTAATTTTTACCTTAATCATCAATATTATTATTATTATTATTACTATTATCCTCTTTATGATATTATTATATTATTATTAAAAATAAATTCAAGTCTCTAAATCATTAGACTCAATCATGTCATAGGTAACTCCCCTCAATTAATGCATATGTTACTCCCCCTCTCTCTTAATAAATTCATTCTTCTCTCTGTTTAATGCTCTTACGCACCTCTTACATTCTTACACAATTTAATGACTCGTCATAAAAAAAACCTCTTACACCTCTTTAATGCATAAGTTACACTCCTCTCCTTTATAGCATAAGTTACACTCCCATTTTGGCATATGTAACTCATCCTCAAGGCAGAGTTACTACCTCATGAATTCAACCTCCTTGTGCTTCCTATATATTTTTGCCTCTCATCCTCACTTGACACACTTACTTGTGCTTGTGAGAGGAGAATTTGAACTTGAGAAAGAGACAGTTGGAGAGTCTAGAGAAAGATTGAGAGAGAGGGAAAAAGTCTTGAAGAGTAAGAGCAGATCTTGGAGAGCCAAAGGTATTCAGTATTTGCATCAGCTACTGTTGTCAAAGATCTTCTTCAGATTTGGGTGAAATTCTTCATTCTCTCATTGTACTTTGTATCTCTTTTGAACAATTGATTTCTAATAGAAGAAGAATATGGTTGGGTTTTCCCCTTGTGGGTTTTTCCCTGGTCATTGACCTAACTTTTGTGTCCCATTGAGTTCTTGGTTGTCTTCAATTGTGCATATGGTTTATATGGTTTACGATCTATCTACAATTAGTTAATTTATTTTGCAACATAAAGTTGTTTTGGATTTAAGTGATTGTAACAACATAGAGCATGAAAATTTCAACATCCCACATGCGAAATTGCAGATTGCGGGTGTATGGAAAGAAGTTGAAAATTCAATGTAGACGAGAATTGCAGCTAGGCAAGTTGACTTGTGTTGACTTAGGCAAGAAGGAGAATTAGTGAAGAAGGGTCTTGTGACTTGGTCTTGGAGAGGCAAATAGGTCAAGGGTCTTGGTCTTGGTATTCGTCAATTGAAGTCTCTATAAGAAGAAGAATTTGTTTGGGTTTTCCTCTCAAGTTGGAGAGATTTTGGCCCTAGATGATCGCTTACATTTTGTGTCTCTTGTCTATTTATTGTTTATGTATTGGTAGTTGTTTGATGAAGAAGAACATAATAATAATCTATGTAGAGAGAATATCATAATCTAAAGAAGTAAAAAGCATTCACAGGTAGTTATCATTAGAAGATAAATCTACTAATTTCTATGCCCTATATTTCTCAACATGGTATCAGAGCTAAGGTGACAAAATCACGAAAAGGTCATCACATCAAGGGAAACTCAAGCATTCAAGGACCAAATCTCAAGGAAGGAATCAAAGAGAATCTAAAAGATCATCTTGAAATCAAGATCTACAAAGAAGTGTCAAAACCCTAAATCGAAGAAGTCTTCACCAAAAGAAGTTATGGGATTCTCGCTCAAGTCATCATGAAATAAAAGGACCTCAAAAACCCTATTTCCACTCAAGAAAGGAAGGACTTGGCTCATCCAAGGGTAGCTAGATCAAGGGTGTTGTCGTCATCAAAGATATCAAGGAAATCTCCTTCTCTGAAGAAAAGGATTTCATCTTAAAGAAAATCTGTATCCTTGAAAAAGATCATCCAAGAAGCTCAAGACATCATCAAGAAGTCACCAATCATCATCAACAAAGGGATCAATTTGAAGAGTTCATCTTCACTTGACAAGTATCTTTATTCCTATAAATTAAATTTAGTAAAATGACTTCATTTTGCAAGGAGATCAACAAGTCGGTTGGGTCATCGAACTTCCTTGCATGGAAAAGGAGGATACATTTAGTCCTCAAGGAAAATGAAGTTATTGATCATGTCAATGGAAAAGTCACCAAACCATTTGAATGGAAAGCATTATCTAAATATATGAAAAAGGATCTAAGGGCTCAAAGGGTCCTTATAGAATCCATCAAGGATTCCCACATCCCATATGTAGCAAAGTTGGAGACATCAAAAGGGATATATAATAGGCTAGCAGAATTATTCTGTGAAAGCACGACAAGAAAAATCATACCATTAAGATCTGATCTATGCAAATTGAAAGCATCAAAGGATGAAGGGATATCTACATGTCTCACAAAAGCATCTCTAATAAGGAATCAACTTCAAGATCTAGGAGAGATGATATCTGATAAATAAATTATTATCATTGTTCTAAATGCTCTAACTGATTAACAAGGAAACCTTGTATCAAAGGCTTATGAAGAGGAGAAAGCTATCACATTCATTAATTTGTGTTCATTATGCAAGTGTGAAGAAAACAAGTTGAAGGCAAAAAGTGATACAGGTGAGCAGAGTCAAACATTTGTTGTCATGTCAAGAAGAAAAGGGATATTTGGCAAGTTTGGTCCTCAGAAAAAGAAGATCAATATGTCTCAGATCCAATGCTATGGATGTCAAGGATATGGGCACTTCAAGAGAGATTGTCTTAAGCTCAAGAAGGACAGGGAGAAATGAAGAAGGGAAGAAGCCCATATCACTAAAGAAGAGGAAGTTGAAAAGAAGAAATTCAAGGAGGAGGAAGTAAAAGATATATACTATTATTGTGATAAGTTTTCCTCACCTAGCTCCTCTTATATTTTTGTTTTTCTATTATGGAATATAACTATCATGATAAGAATCATTAAGAGCATGATAATATGCATCATGGCATCATAGAAGTATTGAAAGCAAGAGCTCGTGACATCATCATAGAAAAGCATGGAAGATAGTTGAAGTCTATGGCAGTCACCTATGGAAGTATATAGCTATTGGTAACTTCATTAGAAGCATAAGTAGCACTTATGGGAAAAAGAAGAAAAAGTCATCTAGCACAAAGCTCAACATACATCAATGAAAAGGGAACATTTGTTCGATGAAGATGATCCAAATCCTCTATTGGAATCTTCATTGGAAGGTTCACCAATCAAAAAGGAAGCAAGGATTTCATCAAGAATTCCAACATATGGGAATTCATGTGATGATGGTATGATGACAAAAGAGGTGAAGCGGATCAAGGGATTGAATGTCTTTCAATCAAAGAAGTTGTTGAAGAATTCTAGATGACATAAAGTAAAAATGAGGTACGTATGCTTGTATTCAATATTATAGAGTCATGTCATGGATAAATGTTATAATATGTCCTCATATGAAATATGAGGTGGTTGATAGTGATTGGAGGAACTCTGATTAAAAGTTCATGGGAAGAAAAATGTGTGAAGAAAGAAACTAATATATCATGAAATATGCAACTATGGAAAAGGAAATCAACGTACAAGGACTGAGAGATTTGACTAGGATATCTCCATAAAATATATGAACACTGATGAAACGTCGGAAAAAGAAAGAGATGCTTGGTAGTATATATCTTTTGAAGATGCGTCAATGTGTATGCAAGATAGTGATGTGAACTAGAAGATGACATGATGTAAGACCATCACAAAGGTAATTTTGATTTAATGTTCATTCCTTACTTTTGAATGATATCTGCATGAGTTTATGTAGAGCTATCAAGGGAAGAGCTATGAATATCTTCCACCACTGATGTCCATGTAGTAGGATGAAAGATCCTTAAGGAAACATGGCATGAAGGAAGGCCAGATATGAACTGATAGATTACTTTTGGATGAAAGCAATAATGACATGTCTGACCCATGGTTGAAAATAATGGATGGTGTGTGTCCTATGAAGAAGTCCCAAAAACATGAAGACTCGTGAATAAAGAAAAGAAGTTCATGACATCGTGAGGAGGAGTTCTTCAAGAAGCTAGTTGTCCCATCATCTCCACCTAAAGAGTTGTTGTAGGTCCCTAATTAAGAGGGAGCTTGGAAACAAGTTTCTAACTTGGTAGCAAATTCCTAAGCCAAGAGGGCACTCACTTACATTCGTTCATTGGAATAGGTATATCCTCCCTAATTAAGAGTGAGAGATAGACACATCATTCTTGTCTTCACCTGGGAAGACAGAATGGAGGAGGCATGTGATGCTCTTTGTGGATGAGCTAGGGCATCCAAGATAAGAGTAGTTGTAGAGGACCGATATTATTTGAGGACTGGGAATCCAAGATAAGAATAGCCCTGGTAGAATATACTCTAAGAGAACCTAGGTAGGATATGTTCAGAGAGAGGCAATGATGAGGGTGTCTATACATCATTGGTCTCGCCAGCTTTGAGCTCTGATCTTCTGGAGAGATAGAGTTATTAGTCAAGGCCTTGATATGTGACAATGTTGATTGATATGATGCTATACAGATGGGTTACCAATCCGACTCTTCTTATGAGAATTCTTCATATTGAGAATGTCCAAATACCTTGTATGGATTATGAATAACTCCCTAGTTAAGAGGGAGTGTTGAAAAGTGTAAGTAGGTTCGGTCTTCATAATGACATGTGTAATTATGATTTTATGTAATTGATGTAAAGAAGAAAATAAATTTATTTTTATAATGCTTGTCTCATGGGTTTCATGAGCAAGGAATTTTATTTTTAGTTAAAGCTCCCATTGTGAGCCTTTAGGATGAGTCATCATGTCATAAAAGTCCATTGAGTCAATGTCATGTATGGAAACCCTTATTGGGCATTAAAAGACCCTCCAAGACCAAGCTCAAGCACCTCCTTGAAGTCGACCTAAAGATATCTCTAGAAAGGCATGATGGACTTGTCACTAGGAGAAGTCGGCCTATATGATGGGCAGACCACTATATATAGGCAGCTCGGCCTTCATGTGGAGACAAGAATTCGGTCAAGCAAATTTGAAGAAAGAAGAAGTGTGAAGAATCAAGGATGATAGCCTCATAACCAGCAAGGAGGGGAAGAGCGAAGTTTTTGAGCACTGTTTTTAGGGCTAATATCCTTGCACTTGTAGCAGAAAATAGGGTTTCTGCAGCAGTAACATCAGTCCAAGAGGAAGTCACCAAAAGGGTCTCCAAATCAGATCCATTACTAGCCAAGGTCATCTAGAGAAGTTTCCAATTATATTGAAGAAGGGAAACACCTCCAAGCTCGTTCCAGTTCCTCCCACATGCAAAATTGCAAAGGTACGGATTGCAAGTATGTGGAAAGAAGCCGAAAATTCAATGTAGCCAAGAAGTGCAGTAAGGCAAGTTGACTTGTGTTGACTTTGGCAAGAAAGAGAAACAGTGAAGAAGTGTCTTATGACTTGGTCTTGGATTTCATCAATTGAAGTCTCTATAAGAAGAATTCGTTTCGGTTTTCCTCTCAAGTTTGAGAGGTTTTGGCCCTAGCTGATTGCCTACATTCTGTGTCTCTTGTCTCTTTGTTGTTTATGCATTGGTAGTTGTTTGATGAAGAAGAACACAATAATAATATAAGTAAAGAGAAAATCCTAATCTAAAGACGTAAAAAGCATTCACAAGCAGTTATCATTAGAAGAGAAATCTCCTAATTGCTATGCCCTAGATTTCTCAACTGTGACTTTGTTGCATCCTTTGGGAAGCATCATTTTTAAGAATGCCGCAAGTCACTGAGACCACTGTCATAGATCATAATGCAACTATACTGTGATGATAAAAAATACACAAGCCACTAACAAAGACCTCCAAAGCCATGGTGAGAACTTGGGTGACTAACAAGTATGAGTTACATTTGAAACCTGAGCTTTACCAGCTCAAAATCAAAAAAACATTCAAGCTAATCTCATATTATTTTTTCCTTCCTATCCTCCAGAATTTCGACTTCAGAAATTAGCATCAATCGTCCCAATATAAACATGCCTAATTTGAGACAGCCAGAACAAAATCATAATTTTCTACAAAACTAACATATAAAGTTTGTGTCTTTTAAAAATCCATATCAATCAGAAATTAGTGAGCGCAACACGAATACTGTTTATTATAATGTGCTTTAATGTCACTTAGTTTCTCTTGTTCAAAGAGGCTAGCTTGCATAGATTGCAAACCACTTTTCTTCTGATAAGTTTGTACCATTGGCAATACTTGTATAGTTACAATCAGTGTAATGGCTTACAGGCAAGCAACAAAGCCGACATCACTGTGTTATTGACGATGAAATATACTGGTCCAAGAAAGCAGCCAACTTATTCAAATAACCAGCAAGCTGTAAAAGCACAAGATCCTGTTCAGTAATTACCCACATTCTTGACCTTACCAATACGTTGAAAACTCTCCTACCCTTGTGGCAAAGTCAAGATCCATCTTAATTAACATATGACATGAAAAGCACGAGTGTTCTTTTCATAAGCATACTTGTCGACAAACAATACTTTAATCTATTGTAACATGTAGGATGAATGATAATTCAAAAGAGCACAGAAACATTACAGTGGGTATCAAATGCCCCCTACCTGTAACAGAATACCATTTCCAGTTTGGGCTTCTATCACCAAGCCTGCAGTCAGTCCCAACATGGCCCATCCTCCATTGATTGCTTCAATTTTGCGTTGTCTCTGCAGTTTAATTTTAAATAAGAAAAGAGATTAAGCTTTGGGAACCACTTGTGACTTATGTTCATATAGAGTATTTTGGTTGAATCTCTATATTTCAAATAAACAAGAGTAGCGCATGCGATTTTATATGGTCTGATAACTGGGTAGTGTGCAAAGTTACAAAAGGAACATTCAATGCACTGATATGTGCACTTCATGAAACAAAGGGATTGGAAGTAGTTCTAAAGTATATATATGATGATGATGATGCAAACAAATGCTTCTTACTAGTTTCCTACAGTGAAATACATAGGCAACAAAACGATTACCAACAACTTCCGTAGAATGGATATTTCAGAATAAATTAGCCAAAAGATCTGGAAAACGGGCCATTCTGCTACGACAAGACTAATGAAATGGATGATCTCATAGCTCACAATAGCGATACCCTATTGCTAAATAACACTGCATTCATGAAATACTGTCTCGTAGTAAAACCATGCTTCTGGAGATGGGTAGTGGCTCAGTACACCTCATTCTTTGTCACCCTCCACTGGAAAAGGATTGTTCTTGCCCTTGATGATAAGTGGATGATTAGACAGGCAGGGAAGAGTATATGAGACACTGTCACACTGTGATTATCCGGGGAACCTTTATGGAATATTTCACAATGTGATGAACCCAGGGGAAGGTCTTGCAGATCAGATTTAGTCATTCAGTTTCATGCTAGGATAATTATTTCAAGAAAGAGTTGAACTCTCTTACAATGGACGCTAAGGAAAAAATGTTGGCTTTTCTAGCCTATGTTGTGGGGAGAAGCTCACATGCCTCTGCTGTGACCCAGTAATGAAAAGCTATAAGTCATAACTTTTTGTGGACTAAGAGAATATAAGATGCATTCTCTTTTCAAGAAGAAATGGGAACTAACTTTGGTAAAATGAATAATGAGATGATGACATGAGAATTATGAGTTCTCTGACAAAATCTTCAAAAACTTTGAACATCAACAAAATTTTCTTAAGTATTTTCCTTGTGAGTTCCGATATGAAGCTAAACCTAGCCACTTAGTCCCCACCATTTGAGCGCAAAGCATATTTATCAAAATAGCTCAGTTAAAAAGTCAGTGTGAAAAATAGTGTCAATAGTTCAACACGGCTCACAAAAAACTTGGCTCGTACAAAATATTAAGGACTAATTTTTCCCTGTCAATAACCAATCAAACCCAAGAAAAATTTGTTGACCCATCGACGACCCATGACTCCTTATCGGGTCTATGTTCAACCAGTGAGCACTCATGGATCAAAAGCACCCTTGGTGAGTCAAACTCATTGGAGGCGACTTTGACTTGTCAATACAGTGTAAGTGATCATCCAGACTGGTGAACAAGGTTTAACCCACGTGTCCAAGTCAAACCTGGTGAGTCTGGTGACTACCATGTAATGTCCAAGAATATATCTGGTTGTTTGAACTTCAGAATATATCTAGATCTCCATGTCTAAGCATTTAATAGTGTCCAACCTGAATGTTCAAAGTTTTGGTTCACTAATATTTGCAATTGAATCTTGAAGGCAAAGGTGGCCTTCCTCTCAGATTGCACAGCAAATACATATATATATATAAACAAAAATTAAAATGTGTGTTACATATATATATATATCAAAAATTGAAATGCAGTTCTATGAACCAAAAAGGCACAGGAAGTGACACACGACTCATGGCTTACACAGTGCGATTCAGATGCAAGCATAAACTAGTGGGATCTAATCAACTGTGGAATGAACCCATTTCAAAAATAACTCCCTTTCCTAAAGTTTTTAAGATACCAATTGAATAATCAGCGAAAAAAAGAAAGAAAGAAATTTTATTATGTCTACAAGTGACCAAAAATTAAAATAGCTCAATGAGTAGAAAGTACAAGAAGTTAAATTAGTAATGTAGAAGTGCTAAACACAACTCTCATTCCTAAAGTTTTTAAGATACCCATTGAATAATCAGCGAAAAAAAGAAAGAAAGAAATTTTATTATGTCCACAAGTGACCAAAAATTAAAATAGCTCAATGAGACTAGAAAGTACAAGAAGTTAAATTAGTAATGTAGAAGTGCTAAACACAACTCTAATATGTAGAAAGAAAGATATATGAAAAAAATATTGAGGTAATACAAAGGGGTAAACCTAGAAGGTAGAACCTAAAGAGGTGTGATGTTCCTTTTTCTGGTGTTCCTTATGACATGGTTAGGATGGACTTTCAGAGTTGGGCGCAGAAAGGTCACAAGTGCAGGACCCAAGATGGTGTCATCAGAGGGCCCAGGGGCTTTTAGAGGGGTTTTGAGGAGTTTATATGAGATCCGATGGCATTCGCTTGGTATATTCCATCATTCACACAGTTTTCCTTTTTGTAGAAGTGCTTAACACAAATCTAATATGCAGAAAGAAAGATATATGAAAAAATATTGAGGTAATACAAAGCGGTAAAACTAGAAGGTAGAAACTAAAGAGGTGTGATGTTCCTTTTTCTGGTGTTCTTTATGACATGGTTAGGATGGACTTTCAGAGTTGGGCACAGACAAATCACAAGTGCAGGACCCAGGATGGTGTCATCAGAGGGCCTAGGGGCTTTTGGAGGGGTTTTGAGGAGTTTCTATGAGATCCGATGGCATTCGCTTGGTATATTCCATCATTCGCACAGTTTGTCTTTTGTTCCCGTGCATTACAACAACTTCTAAAAAAAAACGAAGTTATTATTGGGCCTGACTCAATTAATTACGCTTAAGGTGGCATTCCGGGAGGAATACTTGATAGAACATTGTAGTGTGATAGCTCGTTGGAACCGAAACGAGAAGATTTATGGGATGGGACGGTTAGATGTGAGTTTCAATGACCTGAGGAGACATGGTGGCCAATTTACCATTTTTTCGCATTAAAAAGAATATTTTAATTGAAATAAAAGAAGGAAAAGCGTTCCATAAATGAAATTATTATAATAGGAGGTTCTAGAGGGTCCACCAGATCTATAAAAGAGGACGAGCCCATTGGAGGACATTTTGGATTTGATATTACTTCTTGTATGAGAGGTTGAGAACCCGGTTCTCTACTTCATTGGTAGCCCCAGGACGGAAACCCTCGGGTGTGCTAGTGGGTGTTGGACGAAAACCCAATACTCTTAAGGAGATTTCACTCATTAATCTCACAATACTTCAATGGAGTTTGGAGAGAGCAATTTTTCCATAGTCGGTTTGCAGTAGTGTTCTCACCGAGCCATCTACATCGTTGCCAAAGCCATTCATCAGTATGGTCAGAGATCTTTTTCTGGGTTTTGCTCTGATTGCTTAGAAAGCTCAGGTTCCACGATTCCTTCATGTTGATGTACTCTTTTCAGTGGATTAATTATATAGCTCAGTGATTTTATTGGCATCTATTTGTGTAGTATTTGTTGGTTGTGTATATTTACATTTATTTTGTTGTTCAAGTTTATTTCTGGTATCTACTGTTCAAATTCCCATTTGGGACATTAGAGTGGTATCAGAGTTGTGCATCCCGTCAGCCTGAGGGTTATTGCAGAACATCCTCGAAAAAAATCAAGGGTTTCAGAAGAACTAGTTTTTGGAAAATTTTCTAGTTCCGAAGATAGGTCAATATTGCCAAAATTTTCTTCATGCAGGTCGGAGAAAATGTCACTCACTTATTAAATATTCTACAATTTCACTTTCAAATTGTGGAATGAAATTTTTGCCCAAGAATTAAAATATCACTTTGAAAAAGGGGACATATTATTTGTTGAAAAGGTAAAAATTATATGAAGCCAAATTATTTTATAAAGGCCAAGAGCGAATCACAATAGACAAGAGGTCAAATAACTTTTGCTAGAAAATTAAAAATCCGCTTAGTCGAATTTGAAGGGCCTTGAACATGATCGAAAGAGGTTAAGTATTTGAGAGGTCACGTTAAAATATATTTTTTTTGAAGTCAAACTTTATCGGGCCATCGATATTTATTATTACTCGGTTGTTGAAGACTTAATCCAAGGCTCTGAAATGGCAACAAATTCTTGTCCTAAGAAATCAAGGATTCCAAGTGTCATTCTGTTGAAAAATGTGTAACTAGGTTCGGTCTTCATAAGTGTGAAATGTATTCTTGTAAATTATAAAATGAAAAGAAATTATTCTTATTGGAGCATGGGTTTCAAGCTCAAGTTCTTTTATTTTATAGGTCAAGCACCCATTGAGTGCTTCTAGGGTTTGTCCTAGGTCTAAGAGTCATTGTCATATATTGAAGACCCCAATGGGCACATTGTACCTTGTAAAGAAAATTCATTTTTGTCTTTAAAGTGTTGAAATACCCTCCAACATCAAGTCGGCCTAGAAGTTGTCAAGTCGGCCTAAATGAAGAGCCACGTCTACCCTTGAAGTGTTGAAGGAAATGTAGCTAGGTTCGGTCTTCATAAATGTACTTTTGATATTTGTATTTATTCAAGAAAATAATTATTATTTCTATAATATATGTCAATGAGTTTCTTGCTCATTGAAGTAGGTCTACCACATGTTAAAGTGCTACTGGGAAGTTCAAGAGTCAAAGGAATTATGTTGAAGATCTTAAAGACATGTTACACATTGTATATTTATGTATGAAAGTCAAAAAAGACACCTCCAAGCAAAGTCAAGTCTCCGCCTAGCAAAGACACCATCAAAAGAAGCAATGGCACCATTAAAAGCACCCATCAAAGCAAAGGAAGTCAAGTCCGCCTCAAGGCAGCAAGTCGGCCTACAAGTCAGCGTAAAGGAGGGACAGTCCTCTATATATAGAGGTTGTCCACTCCCTCAAACGAAAAGCTCACTCTGAAATCAGCGAAGATAGAGGACCGAAAAAGAATCCGAGATAGAGGACACAAAGCCTACAACTATACATTAAGAAGGAACTCTGTTGGTCAAGAGAAGGAAGGAGTATCCTTAAGTGAAGGATCTCACTAAGTACAAAAGATAAGTGTCTCTTCTAGAAGGACTACTAATAGTGGAAGGATGAACAAAGTGTCAGAAGGAGAACAAAGTGTCGGGGAGACATAGTGCAGAGAAAAGGAAGGCCCTGACTTGCACTTAGAGGATCTTCTAGTTAAGGGTCTAGGGTTTGGCATTGATCAAGAAAGAAACTTCAATAAGAGAAAACTTACCGAAGGGTTTTCCTCTAAAGAGAAGAGAGGTTTTGGCCCTCGTAGAGAGCAAACATCTTGTGTTCTTGTTTTATGTTTTCATAGCAGTTTGATGAACCACACACATGCATTAATAAGAGAAGAAAAAGATTAAGCTAACAAAGACAAATTGTAAAAAGACTTCACATCTAGTCTCGAAAAATTACTCTACACCTAATTGCCCTAGATTCTTCAACATGGTATTAGAGCTAAGGTGACACATCAAGGAAAGGGCATCTCAAGAACACTCGTCAAGGAAGGACATCTACAAGGTTGAAGCATCAAGCCAAGAAGTCTCAATCACTTCAAAGACAAGAAGGTCTACAAACCATCATTCATCAAGGAAGTCTACAAAGCTAGAAGAAGAACCTTACATAAAGGTACCTACAAGAAGAGCAGATCAAAGAGGAACCTTCATCAAGCTACAAATCATCAAGCAATCCCACTTGGAGAAAGCAACTTGAAAAACATCAAGATCCAAGGAAGGCAAGCCATCAAGACTTGTTAAAATTGGCAACTAGGGCCAAACTCCATGTGGGTCTTCTTATTTATGGCAGCTGATATTTTTCTTGGATTCCTCTCGTCGAGAGGTGTAGGATTTATCTAAAGATATCCAATTCTGACATGTATTCATGGAGATATGAATTTATTTATGTTATGTGACAATTCATCAAGGTTAGCCAGCAACCAAATTACCCCCACTTGTCCTCAACGTTTTATTATAAATAGAAGAGGTCTTCAAGTCATTTTGACATGCATCTCTTTTGATCTCTCTCCACTTGTTTGGGTTTTGGTGGTAGGAGAAATCTATAGGAGAATATGTTGCCCTGGAGAAGATCTAGCCCTAGCCCTAGACGCAGTCAAAGAAGGCTCTACGTAGTCCTAGGAGGAGACACCTCTACGCAGTCAAGGAGGGTTTTATATGCAATCAAGAGGAGGCTCTTCTAGTAGCAAGGAGAGGGTTTCCATATGCTAACTAAAGGGAACTTCAACACTATCAAAGGAAGCCCTAGGTGTTGTCAAAGAGAAGTATAAAACGCAGTCAATGAAGCATGCCCTAGCCGTAGTCATGGAGGAGTCTTATCACAGTGAAGAGAGGCTCCTTCGTTGTCTCAAAAGTGGCTTCTATAACGCAACAAGGAGAGGCTTTAACACTGTCAAAGAAAGCCTTAAAAGAGCCCTAACAGCAGGTCTAGAAGAGACCTTAATCCACTGTTTCAGGAAGCCCTAATGATGACCTAAACACAGTCGTAAAGGAGGAGATACATCCACTATCAAAGTAGGGCTAATGCTGTCCTAGTCACAGTCCTAAAGGAGGTCATCTTGGCCACAGTTGGAGAGGCCCTAATCAGTAGCAAATGGAGGAGGAAAGTCGTAGTTAAAGGAGCCCTCATCACAGTATGAAAGGACCCTTAGACGTAGCAAGGAAAGTGAATCTAAACTGCAGCAAGGGTGATTATATTATAGTGTGGAGGATCTATGATATTGTCACATTGTTGTAGGTGATAGCAAGGTTGTTTGGGCATGTTAGTATTGTTTCTAAGCTCGATTTAAAGGGAAGGAGAATTCACAATAAGAGGGTGCTTGAGACTGTTGTTTAAACTTTAAAGGTTGATTGGGTCACTATGTGAAGGGACAAAAGTTACGGTCAACTGTTGGGCTAGGCCGCAGGCCATAGCCAGAAGTTGGAGGCCTCTTTAAGTGTTGCGTTCAGACCCTATAAGGTAGTGTATCATTGGAGATCAGTGTGAAGGCTATCTACAGTAAATAGGTGGACTGTGGAGTATGTTTAGGGTGCAGTAGCTCTCAGATCTTGTTCCCTAACGAGAGATCTGGTTTGCCAAGATATGCTTCAGCATACACAAGTTTCCAAATTAGCAGCCTTGACATGATCAGTGAAGCAACAAAGGAGGAAGAGTTTTATAGAAGGAAAGCTTCAATATTTCGGGGAAATTGGTTGAGCTGTTATAGATTCATATCTTCAGTCCTTGTCATCAGATCTATTATGTCATCTTCATGGTGAAGACCTCTGATGTCTGATCTTCTATTTTGGCAAGTCAAGTATTGACTTCAAATGTATTTGTACTATCTCTCTCTCTGTTGAACTATTGATGAATATAAGAAGAATTGATCAAGGGTTTCCCCACATTGGGGTTTGTCCCTGCATGGTGCCACATCTTGTGTCCTCTTGTCTTGGCTTGTCTTCTAATTTTTATGTTTATGTTATATCTGCACTTTACTATCATGTTGATGTGATTGCTAATCTAGAATTGGTATTGAGCTAATATGAAAAATTGAAGTAAATTTCTCTAAGCATAGAACATACCCAAAAATTAGCATGGTATCAGAGGTGAGGTGAAGAAAACGCCCAAGAAAGAGTGAAAGAGCAATCACCAAAGACAGTTGGACAAGATCAAAGGCTCAATGGGTTCATCATCCCACTTCCCAGCTAAATTGGCAGAGCAAAAAGTGTTGGATTTTGTGAAGGGTAAAATCCTTGAGCCTCCATCAAATGTACCGGCTGCTCCAAAGAACAAATACACCAAGGGTGAAGTCGAAGCAAAGAAGATTATCAGAGATTCCACTGACAGTGTCTGCTGGCCTACCTAAAGGCCACTTCAATGGAAAGTCCGGATCTAAGGGTGGAAGGAAGGGCAGATGCCTTGGTTGTAATAATTTTGGCCATTTTACGAGGGAGTGTCCAAATAGAAAGGAAACATCTCATGATAATGACCACAATCATTCCAGGGGCATCTTCAATGATCAAACGTATGACAGGTACAATGGCAAAGTAAAAGGGAATGCAAGACATCATGGAAATGGCCGACTCTTCAAGAAAGCAAGGAACTCCAAGTATGAAGAATCAAATGTTGTTTTGAATAAGCAAGAGGAGTATTATCTTAGATCAGCCCTCTTCACTACCTCTCCTCCGGACTCTTTGGGAAATTGGCTTATTGATAGTAGTGCCTCAAGGTACTCCACTAGATTCAAGGAAGCGCTCTCTAATCTAATAGAGAAGGAAACAAACTTGGAGATTGTTCTTGGAGACGATGCCTATCCCGCAAAGGGTGTAGGGAATGTTACTCTTCAACTGGATCAGGGTAACTCGATTCATTTACAACAAGTTCTTTATGTACCGAATCTCAAGAAGAACCTAGTGTCCATTTCGAAAATGGAAACCAAAGGTTACAAGGTGGCATTCATCGATGGAAAGGTACGTGTTTGGAAAAGGAATTTTAAAGATGCTTTTACTCTTGGTTTTAGGGTTGGCACTTAGTATCAAGTCGCAGGTAGTCCATTGGGGACCATGTCGTGTGACTCATCTCTTGAATGGCACCAGAGGTCTATCCATCTTCATTGTAAGTCCCTGCCTGATGTCAGACAGATGGTGACAGGCATGCCTGAATTCAAAGAAGAGCGTGAAGGTACATGTTCGAGATGTACCAAAGGAAAGCTTACAAGGGAACCATTCCCCTCATGTAATAGCAAGACCACATATGTGGAACAACCCGAGGGATTTAAGATCCATGATCGGGAATCTCATGTATGTAAGTTGAAGAAAACTCTCTATGATTTAAAGCAAGCACCCCCGGGCTTGGTGTGAGAGGATTGATAACTATCTGATGAAGCTGAGATTCACTACGAGTGAAGCCGATCCAAACCATTGCTTTAACGTTGTGGGTGATAGACCTCCCATACTGGTACCTTATGAGGATGACCTCTTTCTGATAGGTACAGACCCTCTCATTTGCAAAAGTAAGAGGGAGTTGGATTCCGAGTTTGGAATGGTGGACTGCAAGCCCGTGACTACCTCGATGGAGCTTAACTTTAAGAAGTTATGTGGTAGTGCTGCCAGACCTGATTTGGAAAATTCCTTTGAGTTTTGTCAACTCATAATAGAATTGATGTTCTTGGTGAACTCTTGTCCGAATATATGTTTTGCAATTAGCATGTTGAGCTCATATATAGTTGAGCCTCACTGGATTGGTGCCAAGAATCTTTTGAGATATCTTGGGGGCACAATCTCTCATGGATTGAGATACACTGCCGAAAATGTGAAGCTGCATGATTATTCTGATGCTCACTGGACAGGCAGTGTGGAGGATCGTAAGAGCACTTCTGGGTGCTGGTTCTCTTTGGGTTCTGCTTTGATATCTTGGATGAGCAAGAAGCAGAAGTCGATTGCTTTGAGCACCGCTGAGGACAAATACATAGCCGCGAGTATGACCTCATGTAAATATGTTTGGTTGAAGAAGCTCTTCAGTGAGCTGTTGGGACACATGTTGGATACCATCGTGATCATTTGTTAAAACCAGAGTGGGATTCGATTGTTGAGGAATCCTATGCTCTATGATTGCTCCAAGCATATAAACATCAGGTACCGCTTTATCTGGGATATGGTACAATGAGAAGCAAGAAGGCTCCAACACATTCGGAATGATGCATAGGTCATCGATATTCTGACAAAGCCCCTGGGAAAGGTCAAATTCATGACTTTCCGAAAACAACTTGGAGTCGTGGAGAGACCCTCTCCTAAGGGAACTGTATGATATGGACATTGAACTCTCAAAACTCTGGGAGGCTTGGGGGTACTTCTTGGAGCGATGAGAAACCCTAGGGTGAGTGGTTCAGCCTTCCCCTAGTGGTCTGCTATGTAGGCAGGATGAGTGGTTCATCCTTCTCTTGCTGAGACACAATCATAGGTTGATTGGTTCAGCCTTCCCCTAGTGATTTGTTGTGTATAGTGTGAGTGGTTCAACCTTCCCCTGAGATACCCAAAGCGACATGTAGGCAGGATGAGTGGTTCATCCTTATCCTGCTGAGACATCCTACCCATGTAGTATGGGACTCATGGGAAGTACCTCTCATCTAGCCAATGAGCAGGGAAATGAGGATAGGGACCATAATACTATTGATGGATGCATCATGTAGTACCGTACTCCCTTTAATAAGATGATATTGTTCTGGGATCAATTGGAACTAACTTCGGGTCAGTAAGAGTGGTATGAGACACGTTCTTTATTTGGAACTAATTTCGGATCAGTAAGAGTGGTATGAGACACTCTCTTTATTTCGAACTAATTTCAGATCAGTAAGAGTGGTATGAGACACTCTCTTTATTTGGAACTGATTTCAGATCAGTAAGAGTGGTATGAGACACTCTCTTTATATGGGACTGACTTTGGGTCAGTAGAGAATGGTATGATACATTCTAGATCACTTCTTCTTCATAGTTCAGCAGAGCAGTGCAGGGCATTGCATTGATGGTAGAGATAGTACGATCTGGCAAATGGATTAACAAATGGAGTTCTCCCTAGTTGAGAGGGAGTGTTAAAATTGGAAACTAGGGCCAAACTCCATGTGGGTCTTCTTATTTATGGCAGCTGATATTTTTCTTGGATTCCTCTCATCGAGAGGTGTATGATTAATCTAAAGATAATCCGATTTCGACATGTATTCATGAAGATATGAATTTATTTATGTTATTGGACAATTGGTCAAGGTCAACTAGCAACCAAATTACCCCCACTTGTCCTCAACATTTTATTATAAATAGAAGAGGTCTTAAAGTCATTTTGACACACATCTCTTGTGATCTCTCTCCACTTGTTTGGGTTTTGGTGGTAGGAGAGATCTATAGGAGAATACACTACCCTAGAGAAGATCTAGCCCTAGCCCTAGATGCAGTCAAAAAAGGCTCTATGCAGTGAAAGAGGGCTTTATATGTAGTCAAGAGGAGGCTCTTCTAGCAGCAAGGAGAGGGTTTCCATACGCTATCAAAGAGAAGTCTAAAATGCAGTCAATGAAGCATGCCCTAGCCGCAGTCATGGAGGAGTCTTATCACAATGAAGAGAGGCTCCTTCACTGTCCTAAAAGAGGCTTCTATAACGCAGCAAGGAGAGGCTTTAACGTTGTCAAAGAAAGCCTTAAAAGAGCCCTAACTGCATGTCTAGAAGAGACCTTAATCCATTGTTTCAGGAAGCCCTAATGATGACCTAAACACGGTCGTAAAGGAGGAGATACATCCATTGTCAAAGTAGGGCTAATGCTACCCTAGTCACAGTCCTAAAGGAGTTCATCTTGGCCGCAGTTGGAGAGGCCATAATCAGCAGCAAATGAAGAAGGAAAGTCATAGTTAAAGGAGCCCTTATCACACTATGCAAGGACCCTTAGACGCAGCAAGGAAAGTGAATCTAAACCGCATCAAGGGTAATTATATTACAGCGTGGAGGATCTGTGATATTGTCACATTGTTGTAGCTAACAACAAGGTTGTTTGGGCATGTTAGTATTGTTCCTAAGCTCGATTTAAAGGGAAGGAGAATCCGCAATAAGGAGGTGATTGAGATTGTTGTTTAAAGGTTGATTGGGTCACTCCATGAAGGGACAAAAGTTACAGTCAACTGTTGGACTAAGCTGAAGGCCATAGCCAGCAGTTGGAGGCCTCTTTAAGTGCTGCGTTTAGACCCTATAAGGTAGCGTATGGTTGAAGATCAATGTGAAGGCTATCCGCAGTAAATAGGTGGAGTGTGGAGTATGTTTAGGGTGCAATAGCTCTCAGATCTTGTGCCCTAACCAGAGATCAGGTTTGCCAAGATATGCTTCAGCATACACAAGTTGCCAAATTAGTAGCCTTGACATGATCACTGAAGCAGCAAAGGAGGAAGAGTTTTATAGAAGGTTCAGTATTTTGGGGAAATTGGTTGAGACGTTCTAGACCTATCATCTGTTGCATATCTTCTATCCTTGTCATCAGATCTATTGTGTCATCTTCATGGTGAAGATATCTGATGTCTGATCTTCTATTTTGGCAAGCCAAGTATTGACTTCAAATGTACTTGCACTATCTCTCTCTCTGTTGAACTATTGAAGAATATAAAAAGAATTGGTCAAGGGTTTCCCCACATTGGGGTTTGTCCCTTGCTAGTGCCACATCTTGTGTCCTCTTGTCTTGGCTTGTCTTCAGATGTTTATGGTTCTATCTGCACTTTACTATCATGCTAATGTGATTGCTAATCTGGAATTAATATTGAGCTAATATGAAAAATTGAATTAAATTGCTCTAAGCATAGAACATACCCAAAAATTAACAAGACTTCAAGGAGAAAAGAAGTCAACTACATTTCAAAATCTATCAAGTAAGTATATGTCCCCTTCTGAATATACATCAATGTCTTATTGCAAGGAAAGCAACAAATTAGTAGGTACCAATAACTTTCTTGCGTGAAAGAAGAGCACTGATCTACTTTTCAAGGAGAATGAACTTCTAGAACATATCAAAGGAAATATTATTATCCCTGCTAAGGAACAAACTCAAGCCTTAGCCAAGAACAATAAGGATGAGACAAGAGCTCAAAACATTCTGATAGAATCTATCAAAGACTCTCTCATACCTTATGTCTCCAAATTTGAAACATCAAAAGAAAATTGTTATATACTTAGGGGGGATAATATGGAGTACAAAGGGAGGTACCCAAGAAAATAATGTAATAATGGGATGGGCCATAGTAATAAATAAGGTGGTTAACCCGTATCATTTAAGAGACCACAAGTAGTTAGTAATAATGTAATGGGCCCACGGTATTAGATAGATGGTATTGAGGGAACCATGGTATTGACCCATGGTATTGTATGTATGAGGCCTATATAGAGGCTAGAGACTCCACATTGAGAGATGTCAAGGAATATTGTATGAACAGGCATATGGCTTATGGAGTGTTCTCCTTCCTTAAGGAGTGAATGTATGGTGTTGCCTTACCTTAAGGGTTTGATCAATAAAGTGAATCATTTCTATCTATATTCATATCTTGTTCTTTCTTGGGTTTATTTCTAGTATCATATATTTCTGAGATCAGATCTATAACAAGTGGTATCAAAGCACTTTCTTGGGCCAAAGTGGAGATTTTTTATTTTTTATTTTTTTTGCAGGAATTCTGGAGCAGCAAGTTCGCAGATCAGATCTGTATGTTTTGGGGCAAAATCTGCAAAATCTAATTGCAGACTGGATTCTTTGCGAAAAAATATGCGATTTCAAAAACAAAATCAGCCGAATCGGAGTCCGGATGAAGGAGACATCGCTGATCTAAAAACCAATGGTGTTGTAGACATTTTTCGGGGCAGCGAGTTTGCGGTGTAGATCTGTACATTTTGGGGCAAAATCTGCAAATTCTAATTGCAGATCTGGATTCTTTGTGAAAAAATACCTAATTTCAAAAAAAAAAAACAGTCGAATTGGAGTCTGGATAAGGGAGATATCGCTGATTTAAAATCAGCATTGTTTCAGAATTTTTGGTGACGGCTGGAGAGTTGCACCGCAGATCTGAAATTCCAGTGCCTAGATCAGGATTTCTATCACATGAGCAGATGCAGAATGGTTGTTCCATTTTCGGAAATAGGTCATAATAGGGATTCTGAGCAATATTTACGGAACTATGGCAATTTCAAATTTTCGCCAAATTTTTCTTGTGATGGCGGGCCTAAATTAGAGTTTGAGGGACTTTTATAAATTTGATGGCTCTCATCCAACTAGATGGCTAGCACAAATGGGGAAATATTTTAGATTGAATTACATCATGGATGATGCGACTCAGTTGAGTGTGGGAATCATATACTTGGACCATGAAAGATGGCAATGGTGGCAGTGTCATCAAAAATGCCATCCAAAGACAACTATATGTTCGCAAAATCTATTTATAACCACTTCGACCGTAAATCTAATCTTGTGGGTCCTCTTACTAAGCTCACACAGATAGACACACAACTTCGCAAAGATTTTATTTTTACAGGAAAGAAGGAAACCAAGAAAACTAAAAGGTTATTTTCTGCTAGTATCTCCTTATTGTAGGTTCATGGATTGATTTAGAAGGAGAGGATCATTGTTTCTATAAATCCTAGTTGCAAGCATAATTTTATCAATGTTAATTTGGCAAAAAACTTGCAAGTTCCAACAAAACACATTGAAAACACACAGGTGGATGATGAGGATGTTCAAGTGTATAAGGATTTGAAGATTTCTATGGATAAGTATGTGTGGCATGGTGATTTTTATACTTCAGATATGGATAACATGGATGTTGTTTTGGGATACCCTTGGATGGAATCCATGGGTACTATCAATATTAATGTGCAGAAGAAATTCCTGAAGCTCTAGTGTAAAAATAATAAAAAAATTACATTGCAGGATATTTCCATTAAGACCCAAGCAGAGACTATGGAGGCTGAATCACAAAGCTCTAATGACACTTACACATTAGATTATGAGCAGTTGATGGTCGACAATCAAACACAAACAGAGGCTGAAGCAGAAAACATTACAGGTGCTGACACATCAGATGAGGACTCTGTGGTTGAAATAATATTGGAAGATAAGACACCATAGCAGGCACCACAACATGCACCAGATAACAGTCAAGCTCCACTAAGGGGTGAATTAAAGAAAAAGGCACCGTGGGTTAAAAATTCAACATATCATCACCCACATCACCCCGCACGAAAACAACCAGCAAGATGGCAACCAATTAACCACAAGGACAACAACCCCTACATGACAAATAGAGATGAGCGAAGATCCACCTACTACACATCAACATAGAAGAGCTGCCATAGTCAACTTCCATCTCAAGCGAGCGAGGCACCAGCGAGATCAAGGGTTCACCTTTCTCTTGGATGGCTAGATGCACATGCATGGTACCAGTGGACTACTCTCTTGAGTAGATATTATTATTTGTGTTCTTCCCATGTTTCGGGGACGAAACATGTTAAGGGGAGTGGAGTATTATATACCTAGGGGGGATAATATGGGGTACAAAGGGAAGTACCCAAGGGAATAATGTAATAATGGGATGGGCCATAGTAATAAATAAGGTGGTTAACCCGTATCATGTAAGGGACCACAAGTAGTTAGTAATAATGTAATGGGCCCATGGTATTAGATAGATGGTATTGAGGGAACCATAATATTGACCCATGGTATTGTATGTATGAGGCCTATATAGAGGCTAGAGACTCCACATTAAGAGATGTCAAGGAATATGAACAGGCATATGGCTTATGGAGTGTTCTCCTTCCTTAAGGAGTGAATGTATGGTGTTGCCCTACCTTAAGGGTTTGATCAATAAAGTGAATCATTTCTATCTATATTCATATCTTGTTCTTTCTTGGATTTATTTCTAGTATCATATATCTCTGGGATCAAATCTATAACAAATTATGATAAGCTAATAGAGCTATTCTCGGTAACCATAGCTGGAGAAATGATATCTCTAACAAATGAATTGTACAAGATGAAGATATCAAAGGAAGGAATAGCTCCCTACTTCATGGAGATCTCTGAGATGAGAGATCAACTTCAAGAGCTTGGGGAGTCATGTATGACAAAGAAATGACAAAGGTAGTACTCAATGCTCTACCTGAGGATTGGGCAACTTCACATTATGCATATATGCCAAGAAGGAAGCTACCACACTCAGTGAAATGTGGTCTCTATGCAAGGCAGAGGAAACAAGACTTAGAGCAAAATAAGATGTGGGATCAAAGTAGCAAGCATTTGCTACCATGGCCAAGAGAGAGGAAACAATTTGGCAAATTTGGTCCACGAAGAACAAACAACAATGACATGTCCAAAATCCAATGTTTTGGATGTCAAGAATATGGGCACTACAAAAGGAATTGTCCTAAACTTAATAAGGACAACAACAAAAAGAGAAAAAGGGAAGAAGCTCATATGACTCAAGAAATAAAACAAGACAAGAAGCAAAAGAAGGAAGATCCTCCGGATCTCTACTATGACTAAGTCAACCTCGTTGCTTAAGTCTTCTTTAGAAGTTTTGAGTAGTGTAGGAGCATGTAGGAGTATAATAGGATGCATCGTTAAAAATATATCTTCTAGAATATAGGAGCATGGTAGATATAGCTCAAGGTATTCATATAGAAAGAACATACCTAGTATAGGACCTCATCCACTATGAAAGGAAAATTGATCATGATCAAGAATCTTAGAAGGCCTCCATCATCAAAAGAAAGAAACATGTGCAGAATAAGGGCCTTCAAGATCCTCAAATGGAATCTCCAAAAGAAGATTCATGAATTAGAAGAAGATGTCTCAATGGGAAGTCCCATTCATGGGATTCAAGAAAAGGATGATGTGCAGGCAAGCTAAGATGAAGCAAGAAGGGCCACACCATGAACAGTCAAATAAATTCAAGATGATCAAAGGAGAATCAAGATGAGGTATGTATGCATCAAAGTTATGTCATGTTATCATATTTGTATTGTTGAAGTCATGGGAATAGTTATATGACATAAGCAAGCATGAAAGAATCTCTTTCACCATGCTCGAAGGCATGTACTACAATGCAATGAAGGTCAACAAAAGGATATGCTCATGATGCAGGTGCATTAGGCCGAGCACATAAAAATGATAAGTTATTAAAGTCAGACCAAGAGCCTAGCAATGTAATGGATTGATCACATGTCAAGGCTAGAACATTTTAAAGTTTATTTTTGAAAAAGTTTTTGATATTCAGTTAAGATTAGTTAGGAATATCTAGTTTAAAAAATGATTTTATAGTTAGTAGGTAGTTAGAACTAAGGGAAATTGGTTCACATCCATGAACTCATTTCTTGGGCAGTGGAATTTTAGTTTTGAAGGAGAGAGGAGGAACATTTTTGGGTGCTGAAATTTTGGTGTGAGATTGAAGTTAATTGAACAACATTTCTTAGACCAGTGATTTTTTGTATCAGCAAATCGAATCTGTAAGTGTGTGAGACAGTTATTTGCATATGTGTTTGTGAGGTTTATGAACCATAATATTAATATCTAGAGATTGAAATTGATTTGGTCTTTATATTGTTGTGTTGAATGAGGAATTCTTGCACTGTATTTTCTCTATTATTTGCATTTAAATGAAAACCTGGAGAATCATATTTCAGTTAACATTTTAATCCAGTGCTTTTGCATCCAAGATTGTGTATTGTAAAGAGTCATTTTACATTTCAGATTCGAGAATACAAAGCACTCTGTATCAAGCAAACAGAAGAAAGAAAATTCGTAAAGGAAAACCGTCACCAATTTTGCGTGTCAATTTCTGATCAAAGGAAGATGAATTTTGAAATTTTGGCATCTGGGTTTTGTGCATAGCAGGGTCTTTTTGGTAACCCATGAGCGATTTCACAAAAAGATCCTTCTTTTGGGAGTTACAAAGGGATCTTTAAACTGTGTTTTTACAGACTGTGTGGCTGAAAAAAAAAAATTTGTTGTTCCTTCTGTAACAGCACTATAGTTTGTTGTGAGAGTCTGTAACAACACTATAGTCTGCTAAGAGAGCCTGTAATAGCACTATAGTTTGCTATGAGAGTCTGTAACAGCAATGTAGTTTGTTGTGAAAGTCTGTAACAGCCTATAGTCTGCTGAGAGAGCTTGTAATAGCACTGTAGTTTGTTGTGAGACTTTGTAACAGCTAGTGTTGCGAAAATCGCGATTTTATCACAATAATATCAAAAAATCGCGATTTTTTCATTTTCCCGATAATATCGCGCGATTAATACAATGATTTTTTCATTTTGAAAAAATCAAGATTTAATCGCGATTTCTTGGGAAAAAATCTTACTTTTTAATTTTTATTTTTAATTTTAATTTTTCCGATTTTTTGCCAATTTATCCTGATTTTTACGATTTTTTCCAATTTTTTCCCCTCGCTGATTTACTCCCGATAACGATTTTCGCAACATTGTAGTTTGCTGAGAGAGCGTGTAACAACACTGTAGTTTGTTGTGAGAGCAAAGATTTTTTGTTCATCTTGTAACAACACTATGATTTGCTGAGATAGCAGCCATTAATTTGTGGTATCAGAGCCTTAACGTTGTTGGTATCTATAGTATAGAGAGATGAATAGGCATGTAAGAAGGGCACAAGGTCGACGAGGCAGACCCGCGGGAAATGCAGAAGTCCTGGAAGAGATAAGGAGACTGCAAATTTAGTTAGAAGCCATGGAACTAGGGAGACAACGAGATCCTAAAGGTGGAGATGTTAGTGAGGCCGAAGAGGAACTTGAAGAAGAAGGAGCAGCCCCTGTTGAAGAAGCTGTTGAGGTTAAGTTTTTGAGAGTAGTATTGGGCTCAAGTTCAAGGCCAAAGCCTGAAATCTCTATTTATGATGGCAGTTTGAAAGATAAGAATGTACTAGATTGGATCAGTGAGATGGACAAGTATTTTGAGTACAAGGAAATCGATGAGGATAAGGGAGTCAAGTTTGTTGTGACAAGGTTGAAAAGCCATGCTGCTCTATGGTGGGACAATGTACAAGCTGAAAGAAGGAATAAGGACAAACCATTGATCAAGAGCTGGGATACAATGGTGGCAAAGATGAAGAGTAAGGTCTTGCCAAAGGATTACTAGCTAACTCTTTACAAACAGATGCAAAATCGTAAACAAAAGATAATGACAGTGAGAGAATACACCGAAGAATTTTACAAGGTGAATTTAAGAGCAGGCTATATAGAAGATACCCCGAAAAAGACAGCAAGGTATATCAATGGTTTGAGGCTAGATATTCAAGATGAAATCAGCATACTTTCTCCAAGGACAATATAGGAAGCATACTAGTGCGCTTTGAAGGCAGAAGAGAAGATAGCTAGGAAGCAAAGCTCTAGCAGAGGACGTGGTTTTTCCAAAGGGAAAGGACAGACAAATGGAAGAGGAAAGTTTCATGCACAAAAGAATGATGAAGGCAACTCAAATCAGCAAAGGCAGTCAGAGAAAGAAGGTGGCAGTAGAGGAGGAAGACCTTACCAAAGAGGTAGAGGTAGAGGAAGAGGCAGAGAGACTAACTACCGGTGTTACAAATGTAACAAATTGGGTCACCGATATTTTGAATGTCCTGAGAATGACAATACGGGACAGCGAGGTGCATACATAGCTCAAACCGAAGTAGTAGAGGCACAAGTACCTGAGGTAGAGAATGTGCCAGAGATTGGAGAGGTGTTGATGATGCACAAAGTCCTTTTAAAACCAGCAAAGGAGACTGTTGAACCAGTCCAAAGGAAATCCTTATTCAAGACAATGTGTAAGGCAAAAGGCAAATGCTGCAAATTGGTGATTGACAATGGAAGTACAGACAATCTAGTTTCCCAAGAAAAAGTGGAAGAATTGGGATTGAAAAAGATTAAGCACCCCACACCTTATAAGGTATCGTGGTTGCAAAAAGGACACCAATTGTTGGTGCATGAGCAAAGTGAAGTTGAGTTTTAGATAGGCAGGTATAAAGACAAGGTGCTCTGTGACGTACTGCCAATGGATGCTTGTCACATTCTTTTGGGTCGCCCATGGCAATTTGATAGGAAGGTGACACATGACGGAGAGAGCAATTGTTATAAGTTCGAAAAGGATGGCATCAAGCACACTCTTGTACCATTGAAAGAGGTAGGTACAGCTGAAACAAGCAGCGCAAAATCACTACTACTTAGTGGAAAGGAATTTCTACAACAAATGGAAGAAGAAGAGATAAGCTATGCAGTGTTTTGCAAACCAAAGGTAGTACTTCTGCGCACCGAAATTGTAAATTTATCTCTTGAAGTTCAGGAGTTGTTGCATGAGTTTCATGATATTGTAGTTGATGAATCGCCAAGTGAGTTGCCACCCAAAAGAAGCATTAGTGATCACATAGACTTTATACCGAGAGCAAGTCTTCCAAACAAGGTTGCATATCGAATGACACCCAACGAGAATGAAGAAGTGAGGAAGCAAGTCCAAGAATTGTTGGACAAAGGACTAATAAGAGAAAGATTGAGTCCATGTGTCGTACCTAGATGATCCGGATTTAAACAGGAACGCAGCAAATTACAGAGATAACCATAAACACAGAGAAGCAGCGGAAACAATACTTCATTTCATTAATGTAAAATACTGAATATGCTTACAAACAGAAATGGAAATAAACCATCTAGGGCGATGGTAGCTTATCTCTGAGAAGAGATGTGGCGGCTACATGCCTCTGAACTGTGTTACAATGAGGCTCGAAGGCCTATTTATTGTTGAGAAACAATGGAAAACCCTAAACATCAAAAACCCTAACCCTAGAAGATGAAACGCCAAACTGTGAGCTCCGTTTGGGTAAATTGGTACATCAACTTCCCGGGGTCGTAACTTTGGCATACGATCTCCATTTGACACGAAAAATATCTCGTTAGAAAGATCTATCCAAGAACTAAAACTCTGGGAAGAGCAACGTCGGTTCGTGGAACCATGTTGCTCCTCGTTTCCCAAAAGACGTCGTTTAAGGTCTCAAAATGGATCTGAAAGTTCAGGACCCAAAAAACTGCTAAAAATAGTACACTGTGCTACAATTAAGGAAACTGAAACGTTAAAAAAAACAATGATGGGGTCCAAGTGGACTTGGCGGGTGGCCACCAATATCCACCTGAATCATTCCTTCCCCCTTAGGTAGCAATGGTCCCCATTGCATTGAGTTCCTCCATGAGATGAGGAAACTTTTGCTGAACTTGGTCCCTGGTGAGCCACTTTCCCTGGTGAAGGAGTTGGCCCTCTTTGACAACTCAATACAGTTGGATATTGTGCTGGTGAGTGTGCCTAATCTGTGTGTCCATGATCCGATCAGTTGCAGCTTGTTCCATGCAATCTGGATTTAACTCTGGGGGTGTGAGTTGTTCTGCAATGTCGGATGTGTCTAGTAATGGTGGAAAGTATGGCCGAAGGCGGTCCAAATTGAACACTGGGTG
>APFE030311122.1:3952-14317 GCA_000404065.3 Pinus taeda | reverse complement strand
TTAGTTATGAAATGAGAATAATCGATGTGACTCTTTTGTGTGCATCTGGATATTGCGTTTTCAATTATAAAATTTATCTCTTTTAAACATACATTTATATTAAATTATCTTATTCTTTTTGTTTAAATTTAGCAAAATTACCTTTAATAATTTCATAATGATCTTATCTATTTATTTTATGCTTTAAATAAATTTGAAAAAGAAAATTAACTCTCAAAAGATTAATTGTAATAGTCATTTCCTTCATATTATATTAAATATTAGAGTAAGAAATAATGATTAAATTCATTGTTTTTGGCCAAATATAAAACACACATGTAAATTCTAATTTTGTTATATATATTTTAATAATATTAAACATAATTTATTATTCATCCTTTATCTTAATTAATTAATTTTTTAACTTTAAAAAATAATAATATTTAGTTTATACATATTTAATAATATAAAATAAACAACTTAAATCTAATACAACCATTATTATTTCAAACTAAAATACGAATTTTATATTCATTCACATTTCAGTTTTACATAGCCAAGCCTGGAAACACATTAATTATCTCCAGGTCCCTGAATATTTCGAAATAAGATGGACATGGGCGGAGACCAAAAATTGACCACTGAGCAAAAAAAATTGACGACTCCCATGTCCATCTGATTCCTGAGGAATCTGCAATGAACTTAAAAATGCCCCTCTCACACTCCTCTACATCGAAGTAGTTAACACGCGAAAATAGTCGAATGGTCTCCTCGGATTACCCGGAAGCGATGCTGAGTCAAACATTCCTATTCCTTCAGGAGATCCCCTACGCTCATCATTACTCTTAAATATAACTGAAAGAGGCTGAGTTGCAAACAATTTTTATTTTCTAACACAACGCATATTTGTTTTACGAAACTGATCTCAACTTTTATGTCTTATAAAAGTTATGTGGGAGGTATTTCCGTTATATTATAATAATTCTATTTTAATTATTATTTGTTTTAGGAAACTGATCTCGACTTTCATGTCTTATAAAAGTTATGTGGGAGGTATTTGTTATATTATAATAATTCTATTTTAATTATTAAGCTGAATAGCTGAAAAATTAAATATTTTTGTAATTTTTGTGTATTAATAAAATCAAATATATACCAGATTTTGTATGTTAAATTTTCAAAGTTGAAGGTTATATATTTAGTTTATTTTACCGTAAAGTGAGTTATTTTTATGTGAAAAAATAATTACGATGAATTTTATTAGAAACAACATTGATCTCAAGAATGAATATTATTAGAAAGTTTGAAGTATAGATTATCAAATATTGTTGATGTGATTTATAAGAAAATTATAAAAAATTTGAGTGATAAGTTTATCTTATTATGTTTAAATTTTAAAAGAAATTATCGTTTTATAAAAATTGAATAAAAAGTAAAATTAGGATATTTTAATTTAGAAAGTTAAAAGTGTCTCTTTGTTTTGATCCATGTAAAAAAAAAAAATTGGGTTGGTAAAATAAGAATAAATTGTTATGAGGTTAAAAGTTAAACATGGAATTGAAGTACATATATTTGGTAAAAGAAGAATAAATCGTTACGAGGTTTAAAGTGAAACATGATATTGAACTACCGATGTTTTATGTCATTATCCATTCAAATATAGTTCCTTAACTTTGGTATGATACATCACATATAGTTTAAGTGAATGCTAGTCATCATTATGAAGGACGAGTTGAATTGTTGTATTTAAAGATGAAAATAAATTAAAATAAAGTAAAAATGCACTAGATTAAAGAAAAACAATAATTTCAATGTTGATTCTTTTGGGTATTTAGAAATTTATTTTTGTATATATTTATGCCAAAAGACCTACCAATTTTGGAGTGGGAGGTAAAAAAGTTATTGTTTCTTCAATAATAAATGAGACATGGAGTACTCATAAATAAAATATCAAATATGTTTCTTTTTTTTTAAAACTAAAAATAAAGGAAGGACACAAATTAGAAACATAGTGTTGATGATTATTTTTATAACTTTTTTATTTTCTATTTTTAATATGATTTTAAATATTTTTGGTTGTGGCAAGTCTTTAGATAGTTTCTAGTAATAAACTATATATACATGTGTGATATTCCATATTTAAAATGTCGATCATATATTCTCTAAAAGCACTACAAAAAATACGCCATTAGTGCCAGAAATAGTGACATAATTGAGTGCTTTTTAGCGTGTGAATTGGCTTCAATTGGAGTCGAGAAATCCGATGTAAACTAGAATCTTCATCTGGGCAGCGTGAATAGAACTGGAATCTTCACATGGGCGGTATGAATAGTTCAAATAGTGCGGGAAACAATTTTTTCTATTCTTGAACCCATTGTTGTGTCCATTTGTACTTGTAGTTTTGCTCCCAATTGTGCTTCATGTTTTGTTTCTGGTATGGCATGGAAAATCCACTATTTTATGGCTTCCTAATTAACACCAAGGTATACTTTGATTATAACATCCTTTGTTGCATCAAGTTTTTCTTCTAGATTTGATTCCATTATGGCACCTTATGCCTTCCATTGTAGTGTCTTTTATTTCTTTTAATATTTCTTCTTGGTTTTCTACCTGAAGGGATTCTTTGTGTGTTTCTTTAGGAAGGTCAGGTTTGGCTTCTAATATTGTGTCCATTATTACATATTTGTTTGTTACTTTAATTGCTTCTATGTTTTCTTCATAGCTAATGAGAAGTTTGGCTACTAGCTTCAGTTATTACTTCTTGATTTTGTACCTGAATGACTTATTTTTTTTGCTACTTAGGGAATGCCAAGTGTGGCTTTTGATATTGCTTTCAATATTACTTCTTTATTTGCTACCTAAATTTCTTTAGTCTTTTCTTCTGAGGTTAATCCATGTTTGGCTACTAGTATTTCTTCCATTATTACTTCTTTGTTTACTACTTAATTGCCTCTTTTTTTCCTTCCTAGGGAATGCCAAGTTTTGCTTCCCAAATTGCTTCAGAGTGCGTCTAGTTTAACATCCGTTGTTGCTTCCTTTCTTGCTTCTAGAATTGGGTCCATGTTAGTCCTATTATTTTCTTACTTTTAGTTGGAGGGTTTGCTTCATGTTTACTGCATGGGTTTGCTTCTCTTTTAGGTTGACGGTTTGCTTCCTTTTAGTGTTGGGATTTTCTTCTTAATTAGCCTCTAATTGTTCTTCTTGTTAAGAAACCATTTTAGCTTCTGATTTAGAGCCAATAATAGGTCCATGTATGGCTCCCAATTTAACATCGAATTTTACTTTCATTTTAGCACCACATTATACTTTCATTTTAAGAACTTATGATTCTTCCTTTATAGCTACCATTTTTTATTTTTTAATTTTTATTTCAATTAAATTAGTTAAGTATATCATGCCTATTAAACACGTTTTATGATTATAACATAAGTCATGTTGCACTTGAAATATTTTATAGCATACAATTTGTAAATATTTTTTTAGAGAAATGGACATCCATGCAAACCATCAACATTTCTCTTAACTATAACCGATATTTTTATATTGTTAATAAACAAAATAGTTGGTCATGACTAGCTACACATAATGTAGGTCCATATTCACATCATAGAGTTTTCCATAGCATAGCCCTTTCAGGTTTCTTATAGTTACAAATCACACCACAACATTGGCATGAAACAAAAATATATTTTTTAAATTATAACCAATATTTTTATATTATTAATAAAAAAATCGTTATTCTGTCACTAGCTACACATAATACAGCCCGATATAATATATGTGAAAATGATATAATTTAAAATGATGCATGTCAAAATGGTACAACTCAATATGGTAGTGTAGGTGAAAATTATACATATGATAATAAATATTAAAGGAGATATCACAATGATTTATCAACGATGATCAATTGTGGAGTCTATATGGTAAACGCCACTAGCTATGATAATTTTCACTAGCTACTACCAACTTATTTATCATCATCACCACCATCATCATCATGTCTATCATGATCATCACCATCATAATCATCATCAATGTCATCATCGTCGTTGTCTACCTCGGCATCCTATCCATCTACCTCATCATCATTGTTTCAAATGGTTGAACCATACCAAACATAATCTGGAATCATGTCAAGATCAACTAAATCTTGTGGAAGACTAGTGTTCTACAAAAAAAACATTCAAGATGAAAAGTTAATTATTTCATCTAATATCTAATATACATTTCTTATATTTCCAATATTACAACATATGAAGCGAAACCATAATCATATTGTATCATATCAAAGTTAAAATATATACCATAATAAAATTTCATTTCAGCTACAACTAATATGTCTTTACAATGATGTAAAACATGCAAAAAATCTAATTAAAGTTAGTAAATGATGGAGGAGGATAGAGGATCGAATCTAGGCACTACTTTTCAGGGGAATGAGCAGGTGTCATTGTTGTTCAAATCTTGCTTCAAATACTTACGCTAGGAACAACATCAATAATTTGCTTCCCTTTTTCATTCCACTTATTGAGTTTTGACTCACGGTTAGAACATGTATCTGATTGTGAAGCCTTCAGCTCGGCCACCAACGAGTGCTTGGTTCGACACTCACTTGTGTTGTGAGTAAGGATCTTGTGGAACTCACACCACTTTCCTATGTCCTTTTTTGACTTCGTGGTATTGTTATTTTCTTACGGCTTCAATAGGTTTTCTTGGGTCACCCCACCTTGTCTTTACCCTTTGTTCTTTGAATTCACAGATCCAAAGCCTCGCTTCTTCTGTTTAAACTTCTGCTCGATCTTGACAACATATTGGTGTGTCATGTCGAGTGAGGAGATGTCCAGGAACTCCATCATACTTGATGTCCCTTCCCTACCGCAGCGTGGTCCACTTTATGTATTTGTCCTCATAGCTCCCAATAGGGTATTACTGCTCCTTGATGGCATCCCCGAATGAATTCCAAGTGGGAGCAGTTGAAAACAGTGCATTCGTACTTTAATCCTTCTGCTCGTAGTAGGTTTCCCACCAGTCCTTGACGTGGGGGGTTGCTTTGAGAAGGGAAAAAGTAATATTTTCTCGACTTGAAAATCATGAACAAAAAAATATCCTTCTAGCAGATTTAACCATTTATCTATGACGTCTGCACGTATTTGATCCTAAAATATGGGAATGTCAAAGTTTACTTGTACCTTAAAAGGAGTAGAGCCTCCCGAGTGGTTGTTGGATGTGGATGCACTGCTGGTGGGCAACCGTTGAAGGATTTGAGAAAAGTTATCCATCACCGCGTTCCTTTATTTCTCGAGGGCCACCTCGAGCAATATTTTATTAGGATCTCTTGCCCCCTCATCCTTCTTTTCTTCCCCCATGGGCCGTCATCACGATTTGTGAGGCTGATCTTACAAAGGTTCAACCAAATCGAGCCCTGACTCCTTATATCCCGACCTCATTAGGGACATGCAAAGAAAAACAGAGAAAGACCATACCGCTCTGAAACCACTGATCCAGATTTAAACAATAATGCAACAAATTACAGAGATGACCATAAATACAGAGATGCGGCAAAAATAGTACTTCATTTCGTTAATGTAAAATACTAAAATATGCTTACAAACAAAAATGGAAATAAACTAGCTCGGGCGATGGTATCTTATCTCTGAGAAGAGATGTGGCAGCTGCATGCCTCTCAATTGTGTTACAATGAGGCTCGAAGGCCTATTTATTATTGAGAAAAATTGGAAAACCATAAACATCAAAATACCTAACCCTAGGAGATGAAGTGCCACACTATGGGCCCCGTTTGGGTAAATTGGTACAACAACTTCCTGAGGTTGTAACTTTGGCATAACATCTATGTTTGACATGCACAATATCTCGTTAGAAATATCTATCTGAGGACTAAAACTTTTGTGTAAGCAACATCAGTCCATGCCCCACGATGCTCTTGATTTTCCCAAAAAATATCATTTAGGGCCTCAAAACGGCTTCGGAAGTTCAGGACACAAAAAACTACCAAAAATAGTAGATTGCTCTACAATTAAGGAAACTAAGAAATTGAAAGAGACAGTTGTGGGGTTCCAATTAGGACAGGTGGGTGGCCTCTAGTGTCCACCTTGATCACTTGTTAGGAGAACTTCTGTCCATGCTAGTAGTAGCATTAGAACTTGTATCATAAAATGATTGAACAAATGATTGAAACTTTCACATGATAGTGAATCTGAAGTAGATATTTGGGCAGAATTCACATAAGTTTCTAGAAAGAGCTCTCATATTTTTATCTCTCCTTAGATTACCAACTCGGGAACTCTAGAACCATTCCATGTTGTAGAAAATAGCTACTGTGTAAGCAAAAAAAAAATGCCTGAATTAAAACTAGCATCTTTTGATGTAATGGAAAAGGGAATTCACATGGCCTCACATCCATCAGCTCAAAAAAGCTTTTTCCCTTAAACATATCACTGGACAGGTGTCAAGGGTATCTATAGCTACATATGTGGCACTAATGACTATGTTATTTTCTATGAGGAAGATGGAGGTAAAAACCTTCAGTTGCATCGGTTTGTTGATACCAACTGGATAGATGATATGCACAGTGGAAATTATACCTGTGATTATCTATTTATCTTGTTTTGAAGGAGTTTTGAGTTGGAGTAAGAGGAAATGAGTGGTTTCCCAATCAAGTATTGAGGCAAAGAACATTGCAATTTCTTAAACAACCGAGGAAGTCATTTGATTGAAGAAATTACACAGAGATATTGAGTATGAATAGGGGACCATGCCTATATGTTATGACAAAAAATGACAAAAAATGCATCAAATGAAAACAATTGCATGGCATAGGATGTGTTGCTAAGGAATGATATTGGTATCCAGAATGAAATATCAATAATCATTTATTCTCCAGATAGTCAAGTTCCCAAGTCCTTGATGCCACAATAAATCATGAGACAACAACAAACTCGACAAAACGCTAAAATCATGAGGTCAAATGGTTGATTTTCATGATGAATTAATATTCCCTATGACAAAATCCTCCTATCAGTGCTCTAGGATTAATAACTTTCCTCATCAACTAAATGTCACAACAGATTATGGTAAATAACAAAAACATTTCTCCTTTTGAGAATATGAGAAACCATTTAGTAGTGAGACATTTAAATAAAAATTAAAATCATTGAGGTTCTCATGCAATGTGAAAAAACAAACTCACAATCATCTTCATCATACTATATGCCACTATCAAATTTATGGTTCGGATATCAATATTTTTTCCTTATTATAAAATGCCATAGTGTTCCATCATGTAACTTTATCATATCCATGAAAACCATTTCCAACCTCACATCATTAATTGAGAATCCTATTTCTTCATCCAATATAATATAGTTCACGTAAACTTTAATTGTAGAAACCTTGCTTGGGTCCTGTTGATATATGTCCCAAAACGTAAACATATCTCTCTTCTTACAGCTTTTGTCACATATTCATTTCTCATTCCTTTGAAAATAGCAAGTTGGTCCACTTGACCTTCCACCATCTTATTGGTACATTATGGCCTGCATATTTAGTCAATAGAAATATCAAAGCATTTTGACCATCGTCACCCAGTGACAGATGACTTGGAAAGGTTCGAGGCAAATCCTTCTCAATATAGCTTTTCCATTTCTTAGCAACACAAGTTTCAAAAATAACATTCATGGCTATACTACTTAGAATACCAATGGCTTTTGTTCTCTGAAATGCTTGATCACCTCCTAGAGAAAGTAACTTCTTATAACATTCCTCTATCCTTTGTGTTTGAGTTCCAACAAAATATTGTCAAGGCCCTTTTCTAGGATCCATGGGGATGCCTCCACAGACAAGGCTCTCTAATTATTCTTTCCAAATATGACTCTCCATATGAGCTTTGAGCAGAATTTGCAAAAGAGCCAAACAATATGTGATGCAGGAGCATGAGGCTTGAAGGCAAAAGGCTTCATTTTCTTCCAAAAATCCTAAAAATGTTGACAAGCAAAGGAGTGGCATCCTTTACCTACGATTTACAAATTTTTCTAGATAGGAATTGAGCTATAATATCGGTATTTGAATGATTTTGTAATTAATTCAAGTAGTTTAGACTTAGTTGAGATTCTCGAGGAGAATATCAAGAAGTTTAGGTATTTATCTAGGATAGGATAGATTCGATCCATTGATTGAGGGCTGGATTGTTGAATGTAAAGTATTTATGTAAGTTTTGAACTATTGTAAGAGGATTCGGCTGGACTTGGTATGGAGAATTAGACTATAAAATAATTAAAATATCTCAGTATCTTTGTGTATTTATGCATGAAAGGTTAAATCCCAGAGGTTGAATTCCTTCAAAATATCTTTGTGTATTGTTGAATTCCAGTTTGGCCTGTAAACTTAGAGTTTTGTATGATCTGGGGTTCTCGTGTTTAAATTCCTCATTCACTATGTATTAAGTTAAGTCAAATGTGTTTCGACCGATGGAAATTTAACTAGCTAAATTATGAATTCATTAGTGAAGAGCTAAACCTAGTGGAAGCGCTAAAATCGTAGCGGAAGGAGGATAAAGTATGATAAACATGTGAGAAAAACCGAAGAAGCCTAGAACCATCTGATCAAGAGAACTGTTATATCGCGTGCAAATCAGCATCAAGGTTTAACCCAAAACCAGACATGGTATTTTATCAAACTGGGTTAAAAATGCAGTGCCATCTGATTAGAGGAGTGAGATACAATGGATATTGTGTGGAAAAGTGAACGACAGTTAATAAAACTTTTGGACCCGATGATAAATTCAACTATGGCTTAATTCTGTTGAAGGACAGATGATCATAATCGTCCATTGTGGAGGTCGTGATCCAACAATGATCTCGTGCTGAAAGTATATGTTGGCTAATTTAGATTTTGGACCTGAGAAATTATAAGCTAGAGCTTTGCTTTCTTTCGGTTTTAGGTAAGTGAAGTTTTGCTATTTTCTGGGTAATATTAGCAATTCAGTTGTTTTAGTAGAATATCTAAGTTTGGAGGCAGATGACTGAAACCCCAAGAGAAATAGGAGAGGAACTTCCACCTGCACTTGAGGAGATCATTTCAGGATTTGACCAATTATCCCTTACACCTGCAACCAGACCACCATTTGTGGTATCAGAAAAACCTATTGACAGTAAACATGATCTCAAGGATTAGAAAAATAAATCCAAAATGGCTTCCAGAGTTGGAGGAAGAGGTGGTGGTCGAAGAAGAGGAAGACCAGTTGCAAATGCTGAAGTGTTGGAAGCTATGCAACAGATGCAAGCTAGATTGGAAGCAATGGAAATGGGAAGAGATGCAGATGTTGGAGATGTCAGTGAATTTGAAGTTGGAACTATAGAAGATGAGGAACATGTGGATGTAACTCCTGAAATTAGATTCTTTAAGCCAGTATTGAGATCCACATCTAAGCCCAGACTTGAAGTTTCAATCTATACAGGAAGCTTAAGCCGTGAAGATTTGATAGACTACATTAATGACATCAAGAAATTCTTTGATTATGAAGAAACAAAAGAAGGACGGAAAGTGAAGTTTGCGGTCACAAAACTGAAAGGACATGCAACACTTTGGTGGGATGGAGTGCAGGCAAAAAGAAGAAGACTTGGTAAAGATCCAATTAGGAATTGGAACATAATGGTGGCAAAGTTGAAAAGTAAGTTGTTTCCAAGTGATTATTAGCAAAAATTACTTAGACAAATGCAGAATCTTAAACAAAGGTCTATGAAGGTAAAGGAATACACAGAAGAATTCTACAAAGTGAGTATAAGAGCAGGACAAATCCAAGATACATATGGGAAGGTTGCAAGATATGTGAATGGTCTCAGAATGGAGATCCAAGATGAGATAAATTTATTGTCTCCTAAAACAGTAGAAGAGTCTTATCAGATGGTATTGAAGCCTGAAGAAAAACTCATGAGGAAGAAGTCTGCCAGAAATAGAGGTGCTTTCCAAGTAAGGGGATGTTAAGGTGGTAGAGGAAGGTCTATAACACCTAGAGATGGAGCTAGTAGTAGCTCAAGTCAACATGCACACACAGAAGGTGATGCAAGTGGTGGAGGGAGTTTCTCTAGAGGAAGCGGAGGTAGAGGAAGAGAAGTTAGATGTTACAGATGTAACAAGCTGGGGCACAGAGCCTAGAGTGCACAAAAAAAATAGGAATCAATCAGAGGAATGAAATTGTTGCTAAGACTGAAAAGGAAGAAGTAACGGTAATAGAAGTAGAAAATTTACCAAAAACACATATTTCATTAAATATGGAAGTATTCAGTGGATCTAGAATTTAGAACTTTAACTAGATTAAGTTTTTTCAAAATGAGGAATTAGAAAGTCACTTAATTCACTAATTTTAAT